>WAAB01006309.1:854922-885819 GCA_013389865.1 Piaya cayana | reverse complement strand
GGGGAGACCTCATTGCTCTCTACAACTACCTGAGGGGAGGTTGTGGAGAGGAGGGTGCTGCCCTCTTCTCCCAAGTGACAGGGACAGGACAAGAAGAAATGGCCTCAAGCTCTGCCAGGGGAGGTTCAGGCTCAACATAAGGAAAAATTTTTTCACGGAAAGGGTCATTGGGCACTGGAACATGCTGTCCAGGGAGGGGGTTGAGTCACCTTCCCTGGAGGTGTTTAAGGCACGAGTGGACAAGGTGCTAAGCGGAATGGTTTAGTGATTGATAGGAATGGTTTGACTCGATGATCCGATGGGTCTCTTCCAACCTTGTTGTTCTATGATTCTATGAAATGCATCCTTAAGTGTTGTGACATCAGCACCAGAAGGAGACCTTGTCCATGCAGACACATTCCTTTGGGATATAATTACTGATCAAAATGTCAGCCTCTGCACATAGATGAGGTTCATCTGCATGGGCAGAGGGAGGATTCTCCTTGTCAGCCCCAGCATCAGCCTCAGGCCACTTGGTCCCAGCGCCTGGTACTGGTTCCTACATGGCTGAGCTGCCCCAGGATGAGAGCATTGGTACTTCAACCTGACTTGGGAGCTTTACACCAGCTGAACGCTTCATCTATCTCACCAGAGACAAGCCTCTTCTATAAACAGTAAATAATCTTTACTAGTGGCAATAAAGTTGGGCTGTGCGCTCTGTGTGTGCCGACTCCTCATCCATAGCCAGTTCCACTCCAGCTCTGCTGCTGACAGTGCTCATATCCATCCTCTGGCTTAGGGGAGGGGGAATGTCCTTTGTTAAGACCTCTAGCTGCAAGCTTTTATCTAAAACTAAACCAAAACAAGACCAAAAAAGTGCTCTTTCTTCCTCTAGGAAGAAGTCAGCCTGGTCAACGTATTCAGCACCTGTGCAAGTCCAGAAAGTGGTGGCATCCTTGGGCAAGTGGCTGGGAGAGTCTCCCTGAACAACGACCTTCAGCTCCCCCACCTCCTTGCTGGGACACTTGCCATGTTTACTGAAAAGTCCCGGGGCCAAGACTGAAGTTGGAGGAGTTCAGGCGGAAATTCCCTCTTGTATCAGAGTATTCCAGCTTAAATCCCATCACATCAGCAGGCTGCTGGTGGGGTTGTTGCGGGAGCACTCACAGTGAGGAACAGCGGAGCTTTGTCCCCTCCTGACCTACCTGAGGAGCAAAGATACTCCTGTCCCTGCTTCCCACCACCCTTATGGGTTCAGCCCTGAATACAGTTATTGCCTCCCAGCTGAGCTTTGGCACACTTTGCTTCTTCCCTCATTCTGCCCTTGGCTGTTATCTCAGCCACATACATTAATTTATTACTTTTGGTTTATTTTTCCTGTCAGGGCCAGGGCTTCTGGCTTAACCCTAAGAGGGGATGGTCAGGTCCAGCCCTCTGTGAGGTTTCTGCTGAGGTTAACTGAGTTCAAGGTCAACCAGGGAATGAAGTCAGTGATACTGAATATTTGCGTCTCGTGATCTTCAAGTAAATGAGGCAAGAGGATAAGTGGCAGGAAACCTCCTCCGATCAGGAGGTATGTTATACTTTTGCAAGCAAAACCTCACTCAGATGCCTGTTTCCACCAGATTTCAGAGCATCTGAAGCCAAAAGAAAAAACACTGAACAAAAATCAAATAGTTTTGGCTTTGAGAGACCGTGTAGAGCCTGGCTGCAAAGGGAGATGAGAATGGTAGAGGGAACAGCAAATGCCTGCACATTGGGCTGAACATTGGACTAAAATACCTCCTGTGGGCACAGGGAACCTGCATGGGCTTTAAAAAGGGGGACTAGTAACTAGGTGGAGGCGAGAGCTTGATAGCATCTTCTCAGAGAGTAAGTATGTGGATGGCAGAGCTGGAGGGCACCACCTGGCTGGAGCCCCACAGGAACACACCTTGCTGCCCCACCAGGAGGGGTGGCCAAAGGGATGAGTCTTGCCTGCGGAAGTGGGACAGTGTTCCTGGAAAAAGGCTTTAACGGGGATGTCCCTCCTGGGGCCGCCTGTCCCTCGGGCTCTGCCACCTCCCTTCTCCTTCACTCTGTGGCAATGATGGGGTTTTCCCTCCCAAACAAGATCTTCCAAGCCAAACTCATTAGTTTGGGATCTGCATTCCAGATGTGTGTCCACACATCTGTAGCTACAAAAGAAACCAAGGGAAGTGCCAGTGCCAATATAAGCCCTTGCACATGTTCTAACTCCATTTCCACACCCAGCAGATGGTTTGAAGACACGGCTTTGCTTTTTGATACATCCTTCCTGAGTGCTTGGAAAGCATCGGCTTGCCCCTGTCTTTTACCCTTCTGAGGAAGTTGTGCTACGCTCTGACTCCCCATTAAAGGTTTTAGTTTTTTTTCTCTTTCCAGGCAACAGTAAAACCTTAAATCCTGCTGATGGTCTGGACCCCAGTCTGTTAAATCCTCAGCAAGTCAGTAAACAAATACAGGAAGAGCGGTCAGGGCTGGGGCATCAGAAGGAGAATGGGGGAGGGAATTTTCCAGGACTTTGGCAGCATCAGATGAGTTTTAATTATTCCTTATTACTTCTAGCATTAGACAAGTCCTTCCACAGAATTCCTAAAAGTAATGTCCTAGCCATAGGAAGTTTCTGTATGAAGTCTTTGGGAAGGGAATGGGAGGGAAATTTGCAGAGGAAAATACTTGCTCCCTCACCTCAGCAATGATAAAAATTACAGATTAACAGGAAAACCTGCAAGCTCAGGGAGCGACCCAGCACAGCACTTGCCCGGGGATGGGAGCAAGAAAGAAAGGAAAGGAAAAAAAAGCCTTAAGAAAACAGATTACTCATCTCAGTGCACAGTCCTGCTGGAGGTAAATCAGAACTGCTTTATCTCTATGTGAGCAGGAGAAATAAACCTCAGACAGCAGTTCCAGCCTTCAGCAAAACAGGTAGAAAGTCTCCATGTCCCAGCTCTGGCAAGATGTCCCAACCCACCCAATCTCATCTCCTGCTGACGTGAAGCTGGAGCTGAAGCTTGGACAAGACCTGGGATGCTTTTTCACTTCCCAAGAGGCTTTTTCCTAGTTATCCGCTGTCCCCAAAGACACCCCACCGAGTAGCTCCCTCCTGCCCAGGACTAAGTGCACCTTCCCGCGTCCCTCTTGCCTCAGTTTCCCCAGGAGGACAGGCAGCTCCCTGCACTTACCTTCCTGGCAGCAGGCAGGCTCCAGCAGCAGGAGCAGCCCCAGGAGGAGGCAGCAGGCAGGCATGGTGGCAGGTAAGGTTCTGGGCTCCCGGGGTGTGGAGGAGCAGCCGAGCGCGGCCTCTCCTCGCAGGGCGCTGTACTTGGGCACACTGCCTTCCCACAGGAATGAACACTGGGTGAATTATCAAACGCATTAACGAGGAAGGCTGATGCTCACACCTGGTTATTCAAATCCTGCTATGAGAAGGGGTGGAAGGAGGTGCCTCTTTCTTTCTCTGGCAAAGGCTGGAGGGGAATTTGGGCAAGGTGTCTTGAACCCGACAGTCCCCTTAGGGTGTGGAAGGCAATTCTGCCGCAAAACATTTGCATCTGACCAGGAGGAAGAAGCAACACCCGGATGGGTAAATCTCTCCCTCAGCGTGGCTGCAGTACTTGGGGAATACGGTTGGACCTGGGTGTCCCCCTCCCCGCAGCAGGAGAACCAGTGTCCAGCAATGCCCCAGCTCCAATATCCCTCCCCACCCAAATTGGGGTCCTGGGTGTGTGAGGAGCTGCCTGGCGCAGCCCACACATTCTTACCTTCTCTATTTTTTTTCAGCAAGTGTCATTAACAAGCCAGCAAAATGCATTTGCAGCTTAAAATTTAATAACCCAGTCTCGATGCCAAGTACTGCCTTCCACCTCACACACATTGTTTAATGGAGAGATTGTTAAACTTAGCAAACATGGCATTCATTTAATTGAGTCTTCAGGGCTGTTTCCAAAATTTGTTTGACACCAGAAGAGAAACACATGAAGACCCACAGCAGACAGCAAAGCTGGCAGGCTCTTTGCTTCAGCTGGGAGGATGCTGCAGAATGGGGAAGGCGTACAGCAGGCTTGTATGTCCCAAATTAAGCAGCTTCTCAGCCCATGTCAGTTTTGGATGGCTGACAAACCCACCCTGCGGGAAGAATAAAAGCTATTTGGCTCCACAGCTGCACAACTTCAGTTACTGCTGAAGGAAACTTCTAAATTGTGCGCCAGTGATTTTGTTGTCACTCTTCTCGTGGCGTGTCATAGCATCTCTATAAGCCCAGCCCCACAGAACTGGTGAGCATCCCCCTCCAGCATCTGAGCTTCTAGCCTGGTGATCCCCACCATGGGAACCCCACCTGGGCACTGGGTACCTGCTCAAGCACCCACACTCAGGAACGTGCTGCACCCTCAGGAATACCTAACCACCCATGCAGGACTGCCCCTCTTGATCCATCCTCTTTCCCTTTGATCTAAAGTACAATCATTTATCCTGAAGACAAGCCAGAGCTGGCTTGAGCTGCACAAGACTGAAGGCCAGTTCCAGGTTCTCTCCCAGATTCCTTTCCACAGCCAAATCACTACCTGCAATGTGAGATAATCCCATTCCCATCCCGGTTAGTTTTTCTTATGGACTCCTTGGGGCAGGGACTGTCCGACTGCATGTGGCAAGGAAGTGGCACAACAAGGACCTGCCCATAATAAGGCCCTGTAAAAGCAATTTAATCCTGTTACAAAGAAAAAGGAATGGTTTCTGAAGAAATAAATACTAAAGTGAACTTTGGGTTCCCCATGACTTGTTTCAAGGTTATCTACCTGGGAAAGCACGCAGAACTTGTGATCTTTGATGCCTGCTTGTTGCATGTCTCTCAGCCCAGAAAAAAAAAAAAAAAAAAAAGCTATTTAGGGCAGGAGGTTTTATCAGCAGATCAGAAGTCCTAGAGAATCCTGTCCTGCTGCTACCCTTAGAAAATTCAAGGTCTGAGACATCTCTCTGTCATTGCTATCCACTCCCAGTTGTGCCTGGGGCGGTGGCAGTTTGCTCACAAGGTTCCTCCTGGTGCTCCTCCACACACATTCCAGGTCATCATTTTACTGAAGGACTCTCCCCAGCCCAGCCTGGGCTGATTTTCCGAGGATAAAGATGTCTCAAGGATCCACCTGTATCCTATGATGTGTTGCAAGTGGAACACGGATCAGATCCCAAGATGAAGGCAGAGCCTCTGGGTTTTCTAGACAGAGGTGTTGCTGTTGGCTCCCTCCTGAGGAGCAAATAATACTTTACTATTGCACATCCCCATATTTATAAGAAATTTAAGGATATTTAGTAGTTCTGGGCTTGATGATGAGGCCAGGGAATTCTTCATTTGCTTATCTTATAGCTCCCTGGTGCTCAGAGCACCTCCTTTAGCCCAGGCAGCTATCATGAAGGTATGTGCTCTTGTGGCCAAGAGCACCAGTGACACCTGCTTGGTTGCATATCACCGGATCTGGCCCGGGGGATGAGAAATAGAAAGTCACTGCGACGTCAACAAGCTTGTTGAAAGGGCAAAGTCCAAAATTTAGGCAAATAATTTACAATCTGGCTCATCCTTTTGGCATTCTGGCCAAGGCTTGGGACCTGCAGAGATGAGAAGTTGCACGTTCCTCTTGCAGCACCCTGGCAATCTTGCTGTGTCTCTCATTTCAGCCTTCAGCATCACACGGTCCTAGTGAGTCAAAGCCTGTTTTACAGGTGAGGGAAACTGAGGCACAGAAGGGGCAAATCATCTTGGCAGAACCTAGTTAAATGCAGACCCAGTTCAGCTCTTTCCCGGAGACTCATGTGAGCAGTTGCCCATACAACAGTTCACACAAAGTAGGGTTTAGGATTTCAGGTTTTACACTGATATCCTCAAAAAAAAATGACATTTAATTTCCCCCAAGAAATATGTCTTTTTTAGCCAAAATTAACATTTTCTCAAAGCACATTCCTGAGCCTAAAATGTGTTCCTGGGTGATATGGCTCAGAGCGTAGATGCCAGTTCCCCTTCAAAAAACGTTCTGGGGCTCTGTGTTTTCATGGAGGTTGTTTTTCTTTCTCCTTCATTTCCTTCCTTCCTTCCTCCATCCTTCCTTCCCTCCTTCATCCTCCCCATCTCCTCCCCCTCTCTTGGAAAGAGACATTAAATTAAAAAAAATAAATAAATAGATGAGAGTAAGCCTGAACATCCCCTAAAGAAGAGATTCTATTTTTACTAGGAAAAAAGAAGTAATGATAAAATTTNACCACAAAAAACCCCACAACCTCAATTTTTAATTGCATATTTTTTAACGTTTTCCATCGAACCCAAATATTCCTCTCTCCTGCCCCAGGATTCTCTTATTTCCCATCTACACTGGCTTTTAAATTCAGCCTGGGATGGATGCTGCCAGGGGAGAGGCAGAAGCTACAGCTGTGTAAAAAGGGTGTTTTCTTGACCCAGGATGGATAATCAGCAGCAGAAAAAAAGCTTTTCATCCATCACAGCTCCATCTCTTCATTTCCCCTCTTTAAAAATGCCTTTAAAAAGTAATATATTTTCTTATTTATGTGCCGATGAAAACTTCAGAGTCAGCAGGGTGGCAAAGGTGCACGGCTCCGTGTCACCCCTCATCCTCCCTCATCAACCCAAGATTCAGCTGGGCCATTTGCTCCCCTCCTGCACACACATGCACAGAGTCAAGGAAAAAAACCCACATCTCAACATTTCATTAGACATTTTATTAGACCGTTCATGAGTTCCCCACGGCTGATGCTAATTGCAGGTCTTGAATAAGCAGCAGGGATCCCTCCTGGACTCTCAGTTCTCCCAGGCAGCCTGGATGCTCCAGTGGGATAAGCCAGGATGCTTGTTGGGGGCTGGTACCCAGAAGCGGTCTGAGATGGGGCACCAGCATCAGGCACCACGCTGAGCCATGCTTCTTCCTTCATTTTCTGCTCAGTAGCTTCACCACAGCCTGCATGTATTTCATAGGATCTTGTGGATGATATTTTTACACTGCCTGTTTTTTTGGCACAGGTCCCTGGGCAGCATTCCCACCCACTGGCATCTGTGCTGGGGCCCCATGGGTGATGCTGCTGCTCCAAACGTCTATGGGCAGCAGTGGGGTCCCTCCTCTTATCCATCTGCCCCTTTGCCCACGGCTGCCAGGATTTGTCTTCTCTGAGCTTCCTGCTTCTCTGCTCATGTGGCCAGGAGTCTGACAGCACTTTTGCATCAGCCTCAGGTCCCACAACCTTGAGAAATTAGGCTGAGAAAACACTTACCTGATTTGTCTCACCTTCCCCTGGGCTGAGAAGGATCAAACCAAAAATCCCTGAAACAAGAAGGAAATACACCTGTCTCTGGTCTGCCTTATTGCTCTTATTGCTGGGGGGATGAGCCTGCATCCATGATCCCCCTTTGGCTTTCCCATCTGCTCAGAGCACATATTCCACCCCTAATCATCTCTGAGCACAGGGGAAAGTGCCACTGCATTGCTGGAGTGGCAGATAGCTGGAATCCCAGTACGCGATGCTCAGAAAAGGAGAAGGGAGCTGACTTCGCTCTGGATATTCCCTCCTGCCCGGCAATATCGAATGGAATGAATAATTTACTATCCGATCATCTCTAATCTTCGTCCCATAAAATCAGCAGCAAGCTGGGAGGGTTTTTGAAGCCTCCAGCTGCATTTGCTGATAAGACATGAGGCAGGAAAGATTGGAAGCCCATAAAAATGATAATCTCAGGCTTCAGTGTAACTTGGTGGAAGGGTTTACTCCTGTTCTTTCATTAAGGATGGATTTCATGATCTTTCTTAAATAAAAACAAGCCTTCTCATGAGGAATTTCCCAGCTGAAAACCGATTGCAACGTCATTAGGAAATAGGAGGCCAAGCAGCCAGAAAATATAGCTGGAGTACAGGTTAGCACAAGGGCCAAGGCCCTGCAGAGAGAACAGCACCTGCCTTTATGAAGTGAGAGACAAGGGGGTGATCAGAGGTAATTTCTGAATGTAGAGAGAAGCCTTAGGCACTGGGGCTCTGCCTGGCACTGGCACTGTGCGGAGCTGCTGGCCACAAGCCTGACCATGAGCCTGGCTGCAGAGCAAAGCCCCATCCTCCTCACCCTGTACCTCCTTGGGGTGAAGAGGAACATCATGTCTCATTTCAGCCTGGCTTGGTACAGCATCCTCTTCTCCATCCTCAAATTTGGCAAGTCTGGCTACTGCGTGGGAGAAGACGGGAAAGGAAAAAAAAACCCAACTCACCAATGGTTTCCATGTGACTCTTAACCAAAATGGCCAAGAGGAAGAGAAGGAAAGAGCTGGCTGGCTTGGTAGCAGTGGATAGTTTCAGGAAATAATTATCCCGGATGCTAGAATGGGAGAAAATTAAAAGTGTAAACTATAATCAGATGTTAAGTTGCTTTTCTTCTGCTAATTGAAATAATGTTTTCTCTGCTACTCACCACTCTACCCCTTTCAGATGCTAATCCCTATCAAACACGGACTTAACAATTACAAATTCATAGGCATCTTTCCCAGGAGCAGAAATTGCTTTGCCCTGTAACCTCTAAGATGAGGTCTTAATAGGAATTCACGAGCAGTCGCTGGTAAAGCTTCATTAGCTGGAGAGAATAGACAAGGGCAAGTTGCAGTGCTCCCTAACCACTCTAGGGAAAAATTAATTTAAATTACTTTGTAAAGTAACAAGGCCAGATAATGTGTTTCCTTCTTGGATTATTGTTTTCCAACACCCTAATGCACTCGTAGATTAGGTTGCTTCGCCTGTCTTGATGGTGGTCCATGCTAAGTTATGGTTTACGGGGAGCAGCAGCCTTTGGAAGGAGAAACACCAACCCCTTGGGCCAGAGCTGCATGGAGATGAGAATCTGGGTGTTTCTCACCAGGTTGGGTTGTTTGGAGGCTGTTGGGGAAGCCACCTGAAGCACAATATCGACAAGGCCTAAAAGAGAAAGCTGGCTGTTGAAGGTCACAAATCAACATTTCCCTGACTGAAATCTGGTCCAAGTCAGTGGAAGAAGTCCTGTCAATTTAAACAGCTCTGGATTTGCTACCTGGAGGCCGGATCCTGAGCCGTGCTGAGCCCCCTCTTCCAGAAGCCACGATCCCTCAACAAAGGTACTGGTGTGGAGCTGATTCCCAATCAGCTAAAACTTAAAATGCACTGAAATATGCTAAAATACAAGCCTGCAACCCCAGGGTTGTGAGAGGCTGTGATTTCACACACACCCTTCCAGCCCTTGCTGAGCCTCCCTAAAAGGAGCTATAATTCTCTTCCCAGGCTGGGTGCTTTTCATGCTGGCTTGGCAATTTGATGTCGTTTTATGGAGCTTTGCAGCGAGCCAAGTGAGGGGCTGCGGGAAGATGCAGTGATAAGGGCTTGGCAGAGGGACTGCAACTCTTCCCAGCACCCTCTGCTCACAGCTGGACTTCGGGAGGCACTGCCAGCGGCCAACGTTATTAACCTAAGACTTCTGCGCCAGTTTGGCTAAATCCTCAGGAGACACAAGCATCATTCAACGAAGAGACAAAGAGTTCAAAGGGCCTTTCGGCAGCGAACAGTGCTGATCATCTCAGCTGATTAAATAGGATCCCAACCGATTCGGGAGTCCTAGGAGACCAAACTGAAGCTGGGAAGATTTATGGGGAGCTACCTGAATTGGAGAGGGAATATATTGATTTTATTCCTGGCTTCTAAAGGCGACTGCTGCTTTTTTTTCTTTCAAAGCAAAGATAGGGCTGAGATGCATTGGTGATAAGTAGGTAGAGGGATGGTTGGATAGACTCTCAATCCATCTAATCATTTTCTTGTCCCTCTTACTTGGAGGAAGATAAAAACCCCATGGCACCCAGACTGACCTTCTGTCATGTTCCCATACAAAACTGTAACACTTTGAAATGCAATTATTATCCCCAAGGATGAGATTTTATGTCACCCCAGCTCCTACAGTCACCCGAATTTCTTCCACTCCCATCAGCAACCCATTGCCCTCCCAGTCCTGACAAATTCCAGATCACCTTTGCTGGTGACAAGCTCTGTGTGTCAACAGTTTCAAGCACGATTAGGTGCACCCTTGAGACCTGCTTGCATTGGCAGGTCCTGGCCTCACACTTCCATCAGCGTCCTGGAAAGAGGGGGAGCGTCAGGCTGTGTCCCATAAGGATAGTTCTGCATACCCCTCAGGGAGCTTAGAGAAGAGCCTGATTTCAGCAGGGCCCTCCTGCTCAGCACCATCTAGGGAAGGTACTTTCCTTCCTCCACATCCTCTCAGCCTTCCTGTGGCGTAAGAAGGGTCCTTGGGCAAAGCTGAGGAGCACCCCCGATGCAGGAGATCAGCCTGAGCATTCTTGAACCATGGTGTCTAGCCTGCCAGAGCCATACCAGTGGAAACCAACCCTATTTATTTCCCTATTCATCAGCAAAAGTATCATGTTTTCAGGTGGCATCTCCTTCCTCTTCCTTCTCAACACCAGGGATTTTGCCTGGCATCTGAAGGGAAATAAAGTAACGGGGCCATCAGCAGTGAGTGAAACGCATCTAATAACCTCCACTTCTTTTCAACAAGCTCCAGTTGTTGCTTTACAAGTGTACTCCAACCCCAGCAAGTGCCAAACAAAAGCTCCCCTCTCCTCCTCCGTGCCTTTTAAACAGCCTTATTATTTCAGCGAGCTGCATCTGCTGGGTGGCAGCCGCGATTACCATAACACAGGGGTAGGATTTGGCCTGGCTGCTTCACCCTCCTTTCTGCAACAGGCAAGAGCTTCGGGCTGGTTGAAAAATGAAACATAAAGAAAAAAAAATTGAATGTATGAAGTCACTTTTCTGGCTGCCACCCAAACAAACAGATGCAGGTAGTGGAGGAGATGGGGAAAAAACACCTCATCTTCTGTGTTGATGCGTTCTGTTGCTGGGGAAGGGAGCAGGAAGACGTAGGAAGGCCAGAGGGGTTTAATGTGAGTCCAAGGGGTGAAAGAGTCATTTCTCAGGGCACACAGAAGATGGGGGAGCTTTTTGGGAACCTTTCAGGAACCTGCAGCCAAGCTGAGTGCTGTGAGACAGGGACAGCGAGCGGTATCTCCCATGGGAGGAATGGGATGGATAGAAAGGGCTGAGCAACGCCGAGCTGAGCCTTTGTGCCGCAGCGGCTGAGAACAGCCCTCGATCCCAGCCCAAATAGGTTTTGAGGACAAAAGGTGAAGACCCCTGAGAGGTGCTTTTGCTTGGGATTGAGGAGAAGAGGCGGTTTCCAGGCCTGGGCAGGTTGCTAACTAAAACTCAACAAGTAGCAGAGGATTGGCACAGCCACCAGTAAGGCAGACACTGGGAAACAAGAGCCTTCACAGGGTCATCTTGCTGCCTGAGGGAGGGGAGAGGGAGAGGGAAGGGAAGACTGGAGATGTGGAAGGGGGAGGGAGAAGCAAAATGGGAAAGAAAAGAAGAAGGGAAGGGGAGAAAGTGCAGCCTTTAACATACTTTATTTGGAAAACACCAAGCAAACGCCACACCCCCTCGCCAACTCCTCTCTCCGCATTCCCAGCAGCTGCGGGGCTGCGGGGCGGCGCCCCCTGGCGGCCGCGGGTGTCACGGCGGGTGCAGAGACCCGGGGGCGGTTCCGGCTCCACTCTGGATCCAACCTGGATCCACTCCGGATCCACTCCACCTCCACTCTGTGCTCCACTCTGACTCCGCTCCGGCTCTGCTCCAGCTCCACTCCAGCTTCACTTCGGATCGACTCCAGTTTGTATCAGAAACAGCGAGGCCAGCAGGACCAGGGTAGTGATTGTGCCCCTGTCCTCAGCCCCTCAAACCCTGTGTTCAGTTTTAGGCCTCTCACTATGAGGACACTGAGGAGCTAGAATGTGTCCAGAGGAGGGCAAGGAAGCTGAGGAAGGGCTGGGGAACAGAGGGAACTGGGGTGTTGAGCCTGGAGAAAAGGAGGGTGTGGAGAGACCTTGTCATCGTCTACAACTGCCTGAAAGGAGGTTTTAGCGAGGTGTATGTTTGACTCTTCTAAGAAATAGGTGATAGGATGAGAGTGAATGGCCTCAAGTTGTGCCAGGGGAGGTTCAAAACTGGGCATTAGGAAAAATTTCTTCACTGAAAGGGTTATCAGACACTGGAACCGCTGCCCAGGGAAGTGGTTGAGTCCCTGTCCCTGGAGATATTTAAAAGACAGGTAGATAAAGTGCTTAGAGGTATGATTTAGTAGTGGACAGGTACAGTTGGCCTCGACGATCTCTAAGATCTTTTCCAACCTACTGATTCTATGATTCTATAGGCTTTGCCATCACGGGGGCTGTGTTACCCTTAGAAGGGGCAAAACACGCTCCTGCTCGCACACCTTTGTGCCCGTGCAGTGAAGTGCTGGTGTGTGTGGCTGCAGGGCTTTATCCCCAGCCCACAGCACCTGCACACAGCAAGATAGAGAGCGACTGCTCAGAGCAGTGATGGGGCCAGCTGGAGGGTGGCCCCCTGAGACTGGGCGAACAACCCTTCCACCCAGTGCTTGCCAAGATAGGAGCAAAGGCCACTGTCTCTGGCACACTGGGCAAGCTCTGCCATTCCTTCCACCCTAGGAAAAGCATCTGATACCTTCTTGAGACACTTTCATAGAATTGTAGAATGTCCTGAGTTGGAAGGGATCCACAAGGGTCATCGAGTCTGAATCCTGTCCCTGCCTAAAACAACCCCAGCATTCACACCATGTGTCTGAGGATGTTGCCCAAACTTGGTGCTGTGACTGCGTTCCTGGGGAGCTGTTCCAGTGCTCCAGTACCCTTTGGGTGATAAACCTTTTCCTGATATCCAGCCTAAACCTCCCTTGGCCAGAGAGAAATTCCTTGGTTGCCAGAGAGAAGAGATCAGCGCCTGCTCTTCCTCCTCCGTAAGGAAATTGTAGACTGCAATGTCTCCCCTCAGTTTCCTCTCCTCCAGGCTGAACAGACCAAGTGACTTCAGCTGCCCTTCATATGGCTTCCCCTCTAGAGCATTCAGCAACTTAGAAGTAAGACTGACAGGTCTGTAGTTCCCATGTTCATCCCTGCTTCCCTTTTTGAAGACTGGGACAATACTTGCCAGCTTCCAGGCAACAGGTACCTCTCCAGATTTCCAAGCACATTGAACCATCAGTTTGCTGCCACCTGACCTGGAAGAAGGGAAGAAGCAGCCTGCAGTTTTCTAGGACAAGGCAGGGAGAAGTTTGGGAGTGATTTCTGCTATTGCAACCAAAAGCAAAACCACCTTGGTGTTTTCTATAGCGTGGACATGCAGAAATGAGCATGTGCATTTGGAAACATGTTTATGCATCATAACAGAGGTAAGAGCAAACGGGCCATGACTTTGTGAGCAGGTCAGCATAAACACTTACCTGTCATGCATGAGCTCATACATGGACAGGGGAGTGAGTATGTGACTCCTCATGCACACAAACATCTGTGCTGATGCATGCCTGCTAACACACCTCCTGTGATGCCTCACATTGGAGCCACAGCCAGGGATTTTCCTCACATGCTCCCTGTCCTAGCATTAGCAGGACCAGTTCAGCAACCATACACTCAAGCCCACAGAGCCCTCTCAACCCCAGCACAGCATCCGCAGCAGCACTTTGATAACCAGCCCTGGCCACCCCCCAGGCCCCCTGCCAGCCTCAATCTCCCATTTCAACACCATTCCCAGGGATGGGGCAGGCCGGGTGCTCCAAGGAGTAACGCTGTGTTGATGGATGCTTGCAAGACACACGACTGGGAGGTGTTGACATGCTTTATTTCAGCTCCAGCAGCATGTGAAGGGATATATCACTGGTGGGGTGTGAGTGAAGTGGTTTGGAGATGGGCCAGCTGCTGTAAAGCATCCCCTTGCTCACATGCCCTCCAAGACAGCCTTGGATGTGGATGAGGCTATGGTTGGACCTGTTGGACATGCAGAAAGGCCTTACCTCTGGTTTTGGTGGGCTCTCCCCTGGGGCTATCCCTGCCCCAGAGGCTGCGCTGCAGGCGGTGACAGCAGTGGAAGCAAGGCAGCTGCAGGACAGAGCTGGCCCCATTCCCTTTCCAGGGTTTGTCTGTGTCTGCAGCTAAACTTTTAGAGTCAGACAGTGGGTGTTCCCTGCCAGACGCTGGGCGAACTGGGCGTGCATGCAGCCCTGCTCTTGTAGCCACTTTAGGCTGCAATGCTTGGCATCTCAGAGTCACTCACTTCCCCCAAGACTGGCTCAGGGTGGCACATCAGGGAGAACCATGGCTTGGCGACGTCTCACATGAAGACCTGCTGCCTCCACCTGCTGTCAGCCTGCTAATTTTGTATGATGCAGCCCAGGGTGCTCTGCCACAGCTTTCCTAGATGCCCTTGGGCAAGTCCCCAGAACTGTCCCAGCCACCAGCAAGTCACCTCCTCCCCTTGTTTTCAGCATCCCTTAAGCAATGCAACGGCAGCAGAAAGCTGCCTTTCGTTTTGCACCATGTCGAGGAGCTTAGTACCACCATGGCTTTGCGAGCCTCTTTGCCAAAAGCTTTTTACTACAGAACCCATTCCCACCTTGGCAAGGTTGGGTTTAGCTGGTGCAGTGTGGGATTTACCAGAGGGATGGGTAGGGAGCAAAGCCCCCAGTTCCCCCACGTGCTGCCAGCTGGGCTCAGCTCTGGCACATCAAAGTGCCGGGGCAGTTTTAACTCCAGACGCTCCCTCCCATTTCCTGCTGGATTCTCGTCTCGCTCCCTGTGCCCACATCAGCAAAACAGAGTGTAAAAATAGAGGCCAGGCTTCACCAAAACACAATGGTAAATTGTTCCCCTGAAAGGTCACTGGGGCGGCTGAGAATAGCTGCAAGAGAAGGGGAAAAGGAATGTCTACCAGGGGGACAATTTTGAAAGTGTCTGACCCTCATTGGAGGTTCCTACATCCCCATTGGCGATGTGGGTCCCCCCTCCTGAGCTCCTGGTGTCTCGGAACATCCCCGTCTTCTCCCATCCACCTCAGTCCCCCAAAGCCACAGCACCCTCCCAGCTCCATATCACCAAAAAATATATTAAAAAAAAAAAAGCAAGCAAGAAATGAGGTGAAAGGAGAGGCAGGAGGACTCCAGAGGAAGAATAGGACTGGGAGGAGAAAGGGGATTCCACTCACTGCTCATCTCCTCACTGCATGTGACAGCAAGGTGTCCCCTGGGCACTGCTGGCCGGCTGCAGCCTTTGTGCCCGCGATGGGAACGCTGGGGATGAGCGCTGGGATGAGGAGCATATTGAGCAGTCCCAGAGAGCCATAAATTACTCTCTCCCGTTGTCACTGGTCTGTAATAGCGAAGAGGCAAAGCTTTCTCACTGTCTGCTGAGGTGGGAATGTCTGGATCCTGTCGTTTCTGTGAGCAGATTTAATTTGATAATGTGGGAATGCCCTTAATGAAGCAGGCGCTTGATCTTGGCTTCGGTGCTGTTCCCAGGCAGGGGTGCCAGTACAGAGTCCCATCAGCAGAAAGGCTGTAATTAAAACCAGATGATGAGACTTGAAAATAAAAGCTGACCAAATTTTAGGTCTTCATTTGTGTTTCTTTTTAATTCCATTTTATCTTAACTCCACTTCCCCTCCAGTCTTGCTCCTCCATGTCATCTATGCAATGTTGAGGGGGCTTTCCTGCCACCAGGAGCCTGAATGTCACCAGGTTCCTGCAACACATTGGAAATGTAGGCGAACGAAAAGAAAAAATAATCCCTCTGAATGCACCTGCTTCAAGTTTGTGAAGAAAATGCTATTTGCCAGAAAATTTCCTGCAGCAGGAGGCAGAACCGAACCCCTTCCAGCTTGTGATGCCACCAGTGGTGCTGAAAGGGGTGAGAGATGAACCCCAAGCCCCATCCCAGCTGAGGGCATCACAACCCATGCACATAGGTTATTGCTCTCTCTCTGTGCTGATTACGCCTGTGCAGTGAGAACAGCACCCTAGGGTGCTTTTTCCAACTTTCTGCTCTGTTTTGTATAAACAGAGAAGAAATCAGGCTGAGACAGGGATTCTCCCACCCCCCTTATTTGCATCCACAGAGGATTGCTCATCACCACTTGGAGCACACAACTGTAAAAAAGAAAAAATTACCACGTGATGTGATATTAATTAAATTAATGACATTTTCTATCGGAAGACATGCGCACTATGTGCTTTCAAAAATTACTTTAAAAAAAAAGGCAGATCATAGGATCATCAAGGCTGGAAAAGACCTCTAAGATCATCAAGTCTAACCATCAAATGATGTCTGCTACCTTCTGTGACATTTGCATCTTATCTGTGTGGCCAAACAGCAACAAAGTCCAGATGCTCTGGAGAGGAAGCTCCTGCAGGGAGGATGCTCCTCGCAGTGTGGCCAACATGGGGCCAGCAGCCACCCAGCTGGAGACTCATCCCCAGACCTTGTCTCAGCAGCTCCCAGAGTCTCCCCATTACTGGGGTCAATCAGGAGTGCTGGGTGTTGGTTATCCCACCACAGAGCAGGTGGCATCAGCACCCTCCCAGCCTTTTCTATAGACTATATATACATTAAATACACTCAGATAGTGGTTGGAAACCTTCACCTTTATGTTCTTCCCTTTTCTGGTAGCAAAGGCCGTGTGGCTGTAAAGGACATTTTAATTGAGAAGGAAAAAAGAAAGAGAAGGTGGAAGGATAACTGACCTGGCAATGGAAGGAGGGACAGACAGGGAGGGCTGGGAGGTGGGAGCGAGAGATAAACGGTGGGTGAGCTATCAGCTCTCTCCGAGCTGGCAGCGGGACGGGGAACGGGGGTTAAACCGGCTGTGCAGCTGTGATCACTCGACCCCAGATAAGCACCCAACAGCTACACACTGCCCACCCAATGCCTTGTCCCAGCCTGGCCCCAGTGGCAGGAGGAGCTGGGGGGATGATGCCCCCGTAGCGTGGGGCTGTGCATAGACAGGGCTCCCTGCATCCCCCCTCTTGAAGCCTGGGAGGGGGCCCACAATTTCACCCAGGGGGAAATGTCACCTAGAAGCTTTAAAAACAAATGCTGGCTGCAGGGCTGGGGAGGTCAGGGGGGTTAGCAGCTAAGCTTTTAGGGGCGTGCCTTAAAAATTGCTCTCTCAACTACCTGAAAGGAGGTTATAGAGAGGAGGGTAATAGCCTCTTCTCCCAAGTGACAGGGGACAGGATGAGAGGGAATGGCCTCAAGCTCCGCCAGGGGAGATTTAGGCTAGATATTAGGATAAAATTTTTCACAGAAAGGGTGATTGGGCACTGGAACAGGCTGCCCAGGGAGGTGGTTGAGTCACCTTCCCTGGAAGTGTTTAAGGCACAGGTGGACAAGATGCTGAGGGACATGGTTTAGTGATTGATAGCAACGGTTGGACTTGATGATCCAGTGGGTCAATTCCAACCTGGTTGTTCTATGATTCTGTGAAAAAAAACCCAAATCAACAAGGGATTCTCTAAAGGCCTTGTTTTGTAGGCAATGGCTCTGAAATTCATAGAAATTAAGGACAAGAAAATACCTGTAGTGTTGTTCCTGTTTACCTGTTATGAGTGTGGTTTTGACCACTGTCAGCAGCATAGTGCGGTAGTTATAGTTACATAAACACAAACACATGTTCAATGGACCACTTAGCCTGTAAACTCTTTGTAACTAATGTTACCAGCTCAATTGGTTTATAAAGTATTTGTGCACATGGCTGTGATAACAACTTCTTTTTTTTGTTGTTTAAAAAAAAGAGGAATTACTGCCATTGCCTATGTAGTCATGGCTGAACACTGCCAGGGTGTGAAGGGAAGCAGCATTGCACCCAGCAGCCCCCTCCCTACACCATCCCCCTTCCTGAAAAAGGGAAAAAGACTGTTGGAGCCTTTACAGGACCTGCAAATAATGTGCTGGGGGTAACACCACGGTGGCTGGTAACGCTCGCCTGCAGCAGGGGGATTGCTTCACCGCCAGTCTTCCTTCCTGCCAGCCCCACACGCTCTTCCTCCAACTTGCTCTCTCTGCAAAAGCCAGGCCCAGGCTGGACAGCATGAACCAAGAAAAAAAACCCCAAGAAACAAAAGAGCAGATCCTTCTGCAAGGTTTTTGCTGCCTGTTTATGACCTGGTGGCTTAGAACGGACCATCCTGGCATCCCTACCCTGTAACACCCAGGAATGAAATACTGAAATAGTGATGGATCCAAGTGATGAGGTGGGAGAGAGGCAGAGAGAAAGTGAAGGCTGCTTTGTAAAACTTTATTTAGAAATATTCTTGATATATTCATTATATATATATATTTATATATACACACACATTACAACAAATGTGTTTTCTAAATAGCACATCCACAGTGGGTTGAGACTCAGGGTACCAGGTCTGGTTACTTCATTTCTGCAGAAAAAATGCAGAAATCCAAGTGGAGGGTGGCAGAGAAAGGGATGGGACTGAAAAACCCCAAAGTCATAAGGCGGGAATTCACTCACATGGTACGACATTGCCCCAAAGTGCTGTTTCCAACAGAAATGAGGAGTGATGGTCCACACAGTGAGAGATGAAGCAGGCAGGAGGAGAGGTGGGCAGAGGAAATGTACCATTCAAATCACAATTAAAGTACAACTGTACATACCCCGGGAGAACTACCCTGCGCTCTGCCAAGGGCTATGAGCAGGCGCGTGCATGTGTGTGCAGGTGTTGGGGGGGGTTGCTGCCAGGGTTGTACCATTTTCCCAACTGTTCAGCTACTGAAAAAAATAAAAATAAAAGTAATAAACTTGTGGGTAATGAGGAATTGCTGAGAGTTGGTGGGTTTTTTCTTGCAACAGTCTAATAAGAGAGGTGTGAAACACCCACTCGCCCTACCCCAGGGTTAGTTCAAATGCTGAAAACCAAGAACAGCTTTACCTTTGTGACAGCATCCTCTTCCCCTCCTGCTACTCCCCCCTCCATCTCACCCGTTTCTCCTACTCCTGGCATGGGGAACAGCCCAAACCTCTTCCTCAGCCTCACTCCATCACCGGCTGGTGCCTCTCCTGCAGCACAGCCATGCAGAAAACCCCATTTAACAAATAAAAAAACCCCATGCACAGGCAATCCAGACTCAGGAAGGAGCTTTCCCCTTTTTTAAAATGGGAGAGGTTGGTGGCTTTGGAGGATTTGGGGTCTATGCTGAAAACCTTTGCAAGGGCCAGGACTCCTTCGCAGGCAACATACATGCCAGTCTCACAGCTATTGTTCACAAAGAGGTGCCTATACCAAGTAGGGATGGAAATGATGGGGCTCTGAATGAAGCCTGCATGGGCTTGCAGAAAAATCCTCCGTGTTTCTTGTACCTCAGCACCCTCAAAAAGGAATGAGTGTGGTGGAAGATGTCCCCATTCAAAAGACTTTTTCCCTTCCAAAGGATGCTTGTGGGTGGATTTTGTTTTACTGTAGCACGATAGGGATTTCAGTGCCTTGACAACTCTGCAGAGGGAGAGGATGAGCTTGGGGCAATTGCTCCAGCAGGCATCAGGTGGTGGATGAGAGATGGTCCTGATGCAGTGGTGATGGCACGATGTGATCCTCAGCACCCAGATGCCACAACAGCCTCCTCCTGCCCCCCAATCCTTCTGGAGGCTAATTCCACCCTGCTTTTAACCCTTCCTCCCAAGATTCAGAAAGGCTGTGTCCTCCTACCAGCCTCGGGCAGGTGAGGACCTCCTAACTCTGGATTAAATCCAGCACTGGAGTCCATCCTGCAGGCATTGGTACAGCTGAACCACCACCATTTTCACACAGTAAAACCAAAACCTTCAAATCATACAATTAAAACCCCTTTAAAATCCTATGTACACACACACTGTTGATGCATCATCAACTCCTTTTGCCTTTTTGTTGCTTTTTGTATTTAAAAACCCCTCAGTCCAAGGGGATGCTTCACTAGCAGATTGTTTTTCCCTTTCAATTATGAAATCCATCTTCCTTGAAAGAAGCTCTTGCCCTACAGAAACCACTGGGAAAACTCTAGAAAAACACAATGGGTTTGGAGCTCACCTGCTGAGCATTACCAGCAGAAAAATCAGGGCCTGGGAGAGTGGTAGAAAACACCTATGTACCATTTTTTTTCAGTGGATACTGCATGACAGCATTAAACAGAAGTAAACCCACGTCATAAATACAACAATCCCAAACAATCCAAAGTTAGATAGAAGGAAAAGGAAGAAGGGAAAAAGAAAGGAAAATTAAAAAAAAAAAAAAAGGAAGAGAAAAAGAGTCTTAATCCTTTTAATAGTTCTTTTGCTGAGGGTATTTTTTTCACCTCTTTAAAAAGATACAGTCAAAAGCTCTCGGACATCAGGAACACATGGCCCCAGCTCCTGCTCAGACAGCCACTGGCTGGAGAAATGCTGTAGCACTGGCAGTCTCCAGTGCCATGTGGAGCTGGAAAGCTTCAGTGGCCTCCACCAGCAGGGCAAGAGGAGTTTCAGGTCTCAGTCGGGCGACTTTTGAAAAGCGATGGTCGTCAAACAGTCTGAGAACCCTCTAAATGCTGGAAAGGTGCCGGCCACATCTCCTTCCCCTCCACAGAGTCATGTCAGGAGCAGTATGTACAATGAAGATGACTTCAATGCTTTTCTTCTTTGTACGATCACGTACCTAAATGCCGAACGTCCATCTGGTTTGGTCTTGTCCTCGGCCAATGCAGCGGCCGCTCCGTCCCAGGCTGGGGAGGATGGAGAGCTCGAGCCCCTGGGGAAAAGCAGTCACAAATCCCACAGGCATAAGTTCCAGCACCCACGCACTCAGGTCGTGCCTCCCCACCTGGTGCTTCGGGAGCAATGCAGAAGGTCATCACCGCTGCGCGTTGCCTTCTACAGGGAGAATGGCGTGGTGCAGGCTCCGCGTGTGCTTCGAATCTAGTGTTTCATGCTCTTCTGTGAAGCTGTCCGGGCTTGCCGCTCCGTCTAAAGAACTTCCACAGCTAGAGTTAGGAGACAACATGTCCTGCAGGAGGTCTTCCTGGACTATCCCAGAGTCTTTGTTCACTTTGCCCCTTTGGTTTCCTTCTTCCTCCTGGTCGTTGAGCAGCTTGGCCAGGAAGTTGATGTATTTCATAGCCAGGCGCAAAATCTCATTCTTGCTCAGTTTTTTGTCAGGTGGGTGGGTGGGGATGAGCTTGCGAAGCTCTGCAAAGGCTCCGTTGACATTCTGCTGTCTCCATCTCTCCCGGCTGTTGGTAAAAATGCGACGAACCACTTTCGTATGAGGACCTGCAATTGCAATCATGCAGAATTAAGAGCAGGGCATAACAGGTCATTTATTACTCTGCTGAATAGGTCACCGTTTCCCACATTAACAGACTTATTTTAGTGACATCAATAGGGCAGTGAAACAGGAGTTTCCAGATAACTAGAAGCTAACCTGATGAACTGAAGTAGCCATAACATCTGTTCAATCCAGTGGAACAGAAAAATGGAGTGGATCTTTTTAGATGTTTCCTGAGATGCCTATATTTACCTCTCCAAGGGAGAAGGCTTAGGCCATGACACATGTACAGAAGGCTGATGTATTTTTAGGGTATCACAGCTCATCAACAAGGGTATCTCAGCAACAAAGGTCCTGTTAAGCGTTTGCCTCACAAGATGGTTTTATTTTCTATCCCAAAAGTGTCTTAAGAACGCACCATCGGGACAGGAGGAAATTAGGTTGAGAGGAGGCCTTGACAATGCTAAAATCCCAAAGATCTTCCCTGATGTAGGCAGGATCCAGAGCTGAGAGAGACCATAAGCTGCCACTGGCCTTCTGGGGCATTTATATGAAGCAGGGCAGCAGGATTTGCCCCATAGCAAGGAGGACAGGTAGCAATGTGACCTACAGAGTGAATGCAGAGTCCTTGTGGGAAGGGTGATCACAGGTGGAGAATGAAGTGGTTTCACAGCTGACCTGAGGACTGCCTGCTCAGTCTGCACATCAGTGCTGCAGGGCAAAGACTCCCTATCTGACACTAATTGGGGAAGGGACTACAAATTGTTAGATGTCCACTTGGCTCAGTCACACGTGAACTCCACTCAAATCCCCATAATTTTACAATCATATTTCTGACAGGGCATATTATGCAGGAGGGACATACAAAACGCACCAATTCTCCTTTCAGATCAAGGTAACTCCTGTTACCTTGAGCAAGACACTATCTCTGTGCTAGAAGAGATCTGAAAGCACATCTACCCAGAAGTACTGTGCAACAGAGATAGCAATGCTGTAAATCAGGACTGCAGGTCCTTGGGTCCGTGGAAATCAGTTCATGTAAAGAGATACTACCATACGATGCATTTATTATTAAGCCTTTTCCATCTCCACCTCCAGGAGACACCAACAGGACACCATAATCTCATGAAACTCTGGGATAAAGGCTATGGCAGAAATCCCTGTGGGATGGGAAAACCATCACAAAGTATAAAGCAAAGACCGGCAGACAACACATCAGCAAGTTGTACCCCAAAGGAGGGTCTGTGGATACTCCCATCCACATCATCTCCCCCTGTAGTCCCTACTCTTAAGAAACTTGTCTAACTGCTCCCTCCTGGTGGGAGCAAGTCCCTGGTCATGGGGAGCAGGCTAACCCATAGCTCTGCCATTCCCCAGCCAAACCAGCATCTGGGGGGAGCACTGAAACATCGTTATTCTTACATAGAAATATTCTTGGCTGCTTTGACTGCAGCAAAGCAATCTAAGAGGCATCACAGCCTTTGGAGGCATCGCAGTGAGGCTGCACCTTGACAGACCCTACCTAGCACAACACTAGAAGAGGAATCCCATAGTCCAGCTGATTATATACACCACACTTTCCTCTCTTCAGGGGATTCGGAGCCAGCGTGTCATAGGCAATACTCTCACTGCAGGTTTTGCGTGGAGACCCAAACACTCAGATTAAAGCTTCCAGCCTCTCCAGTGTCTAAGCAATGAGTCAGTTCTCCTTGCAGCATACTTATGGGCAGGGAGTCCTCCAAAATCACAGTGAGCCCCAGGGATAAGCTGGGTGATATTGGAATAAGAAATTAATCTCCAACCTCTAAGATCCTGGTCCGATGCTTTAATAAAGTCAATTTTCCACTCCAAAACAGCACTCAAATGGTCTTTATATGAATTAATGCGCAAGAGGTTGGACTCGATGATCCAGTGGGTCTTTTCCAACCTAGTGATCCTATGATTCTATGAGCTCATGGAAAAAGAAAGGGTTCTGTCCCTGATGTGCACAGTCTGCTCTGCCACAGGGTTCTGGGGAAAGTGGTGAGCACTAAAGGGACCTCAACAACATCAGGCTGCCCAGCACTGCTAGTAGAGCTGTGGAGAATGAGCTGCAATCTGCTACAATCATACAACAGCTTCAACACTTAAATGCTCTTTCCAGACAAGACAAAGCAACCAGTCCTGAACCGAGAAGGAGATGCAGCTTAAAACCTTTCTACTCCCATAAGGGTATGAGGAAAAACCCTTGGAGACTGTTTATTTTCAAAATAAAATCTGAAGACACAGTATTCAAACATGTGTTTCTGTTCACTGAAAGTTGCCAACTAAAGGGTATTTGTTCATAAATAGGTAAGAAATCAGAAAAAAAAATCTGTTATTTTTCATCCAGAGGTGCCCAAACCAAGCTCCAGTACACAACACAGTTTCAGACAGCACTCAGATTTTTGATTCCTGCATCAACCAAATTAAATGCATCTTTTAGAAAGAGATCAGGTTTGGACCAAAACATGTTAATGAGAAATTTAAAATGTCCCTACAGCTCTATTATAACAGAGATTTATTTTTCATACAGAAACTTGCCTCATAATTCAGTCAAGCAGTTGGCTAAGAACTTTTGTGTGGATTTTGTTCCAATTGATTGACTGATATTTTTTAATTGCAGTTAGAAATCTGAGGAAAAGCAGTAAAAACTTAAGCTCTCATAGTTACGGAATACCCTTTCAAATACTTCTTTTACATCTTTATCTCCACTTACATCTATTTTGTAAGAAGATGCACCAAACTTTCCCCAAAATGGTTAAAGAAAGAGTTGCAAGAAAACCACCACTCGTTTCCTTACACGGGAAACCAAACACCAAGCACTCAAAGAGACCCTTCTGAGCTTCTGCACCTCTCGAGGGCTGAGGACCCGCAGGAGGTGAGCATCAGAGTGACAAGCAAAGCCCAGCAGACAGCACAGGTGCCTCAGCGTGGGATGTGCATCCCTACGGATTTCTCCTGTTTAGATAGCATTGTCTGGTATCTATTTTTTTTACAAAAAAACATAAAATATTAGCCTAGTGTTGTAAATTCACATAAGCCAGAACATGCAGGATCAGTCTCAATTTCTACACCTGCAACACCTGGAAAGCACATATCCAAAATGTTGGTTACAATCAAAGATCTCCGTAAATCCTTAATATCTAATTTAACAGCAGATTGAAAGCTTTTAGTCTGACACTGTGATTTGACGGACTCTCACCGTAACTGCTAAGCCTCCGCATGGAAACCCAGACAAAAAGACCTTCTCGTGCCGGGGGCTGAGACAACCCCTGCCCCATGGGGCTGGTGTCTGAAAGGAGCAGGCAGAGAGCGGGGAGAGAGTGACTGATGAACGCAGATAACATCCTGAGCCTATCTTTTCATTCTGTATTATTTTGGAGTGATGTGGATTATGATTTGATCTGATTTTAGCTTAGCTGGGTAGAAGGAAAGGGACAGGCAGCTAGAAGGAATTAAAATGAATTGTCTGGCAATTGAAATGCAGTGTTTATAATTGCCAAGAGAAGGCATACGTCGATGAATCTAATTTGTACGGGCTGCTAATTCTGCAGACAAACATGTCAGCTTTCCACATGCAAAACTGTTCTTGTAAAGGTCCCTTTGCGTGGGCAGCGCCGCTGCCTGCACGCAGCCTCCCAAAACCCACACCAGCTGCCTGGCAGCAGGCAGTGAGATCCTGCCCTGCCTTCTCCCTGCCTGCCTTGCTGTAAAGTTATCCTGTCAGTCCAACAGGGATCCCCACACCTGGGATCTCTGCTCGGTCACCACTGTCACCCTCCACTCCTGCCACAAACCCCAACCTGGGATATTTCTGTTGCAGGATGCAGCACGGCGTGGATTTCTATGGGATCAAGGTGCAGCCAAGCTGGCAAAGGGATGGGACGCAGATCCATTGCGACCCTGCAGACCTTAGCACAGGTTTAGCACTTTGCTTCTAGAGAGTTTAAAGACAGGCGGGATCTTTCCACCCAAGGCTGTGGTTACAAACGTCTCCTGGCTGGAAGGGTTTGCAAACACAGCGTGTCACTGCAATGGCCCTGATCCAGCCCCTGCACTTCAACAAAGCCTTAAATTTAGTGGCTTCCTTTGGATTTAATCTCTAAGCAATTTGCAGAACAGGGATGTAATTAACCATACGCTGAACCACTTTGCTGCATGAAAGCAAATCCTCTGAGCAGGCTGCTGGTCATTAGTGGGGTCGGACCTGGACTCTGCTGAACAGAACTTTAGCGGGGGAGCTACGCTGCCACCACAGGCTCCCCGTTTGCCCTCTGCGATGAGGGGGGTTAATCCCAGTTCGTGGCACTGCGATGGGGAACCCACAAAGAGCCCGCGGGGGGGCTAAACACTCTCACCGTCAGCGATCTCCATCTCGTAGGGAGAAGGCCTCCTCTTCACCCGGTTGCTGCCGTACATGGAGAAGGAGTCCGGTTCACCAAAAAACCCGCTGCAAACGAAAGGCACAGAGGTCGTGAGGACACAGCAGTATCACCCCTCTCGGCTGGGCCCCAGTGGAGGGGGAAGCCGAGCTGCTCCGTGACCTCTCAGGGAGCTCAGGGATCACGAAGCTGAGCCTGAGGTCGTGCAGCCACATGACACGCGTCTGTTCAGGGACACGCACCATGGGCAGGGGGACATGAGCGGCGTGGGGCACTCGGGCTGGCGGCTCCTGGGTACAAATGCACCCCCACAGCCTTCCCAGGAGAGGGGTCTGAAATGGGGACACACAGGCTGCGCTCTGCCCCTGCAGCAGTGTTTTCTGTCCCTTGGCGGGACTCCTTGGAGGATGGAGAGCCCAGGGAGTCCCGAGGGTCTAAACCAGCCCTCAACAAGCACCAGGTTTACTGGCAGACCCCTTTACTGCACCTCAGTACGGGCTCACTGCCAAATATCTGTTCCACCCACAGCATTACTACCCTGAATTGTCTGTGGGGTATTTTTTCTAGGAACAACAGTTTTTTTGGTTTGGGTTAATTTTTTTTCCCCTTTCCTCCTTTTCAAAGTTGCATGTAAACCCACAATGACTAAGCCCTGAACCCTGAGCAGAGGAAGGGATGCTGATCCTACTTCTGCTGCTGTTCTCCTTCCTCCATTCCTCCTTCCATCCCTCCTTCCTTCCCTCCTTTTCTCCTTCCCTCCACCCCTCCTTTCCTCCCTCCTTCCCTCTCTCCTTCTCTCCTTCCCTTCATCCCTCCATTCTTCTTTCTTCTCCTCCATCTCTCCTTCTCTCCCTCTTCTCCTTCCCTCTATCTCTTCTTTCCTCCTTCCTTCCTTCTCTCCCTTCAAGACTCCTTCTCTCCCTTCATGACTCCTTCCCTCCATCTCTCCATCTCTCCTTCCTTCCTCCCTCCTTCCCTCCTTTCCTCCCTCCTCTCCATGCTTCCTTCCCTCCCCATTCCTCCCTTCTTCCTCCTTTCTTCCTCCCCTCCCTCCTTCCCTTCATCCCCTCCCTCCCTCCTTTTCTCCCTCCTTCCCTTCATCCCCTCCCTCCCTCCTTTTCTCCCTCCTTCCCTTCATCCCCTCCCTCCCTCCTTTTCTCCCTCCTTCCCTTCATCCCCTCCCTCCCTCCTTTTCTCCCTCCTTCCCTTCATCCCCTCCCTCCCTCCTTTTCTCCCTCCTTCCCTTCATCCCCTCCCTCCCTCCTTTTCTCCCTCCTTCCCTTCATCCCCTCCCTCCCTCCTTTTCTCCCTCCTTCC
Source organism: Piaya cayana (assembly GCA_013389865.1). Classification (NCBI taxonomy): domain Eukaryota; kingdom Metazoa; phylum Chordata; class Aves; order Cuculiformes; family Coccyzidae; genus Piaya; species Piaya cayana. The sequence continues at coordinate 858,898 of WAAB01006309.1, read as the reverse complement.
CTTCATCCCCTCCCTCCCTCCTTTTCTCCCTCCTTCCCTTCATCCCCTCCCTCCCTCCTTTTCTCCCTCCTTCCCTTCATCCCCTCCCTCCCTCCTTTTCTCCCTCCTTCCCTTCATCCCCTCCCTCCCTCCTTTTCTCCATTCTTCTCTTCCCCTTCATCCTTCTCTCTTCCCCTCCATCTCTCCTTCTCTCTTTCCCTCCTTCTCTCCTCTTCTCCATCCCTCCTTTTCTCCATCCTCCTCTCTTCCCCTCCATATCTCCTCCTCTCCTCCTCTCCATCCCTCCTTCCCTCCTTTCCTCCCTCCTTCCCTTCATCCCCTCCATCCCTCCTCTTCTCCCTCCTTCTCTCTTCCCCTCCATCTCTCCTTCTCTCTTTCCCTCCTTCTCTCCTCTTCTCCATCCTTCCTTTTCTCCATCCTTCTCTTCCCCTCCATCCTTCTCTCTTCCCCTCCATCTCTCCTCCTCTCTTTCCCTCCTTCTCTCCTCTTCTCCATTCCTCCTTTTCTCCATCCTTCTCTCTTCCCCTCCCTCCTCTCTTCCCCTCCATATCTCCTCCTCTCCATCCCTCCTTCCCTCCTTTCCTCCCTCCTTCCCTTCATTCCCTCCATCCCTCCTTTTCTCCCTCCTTCTCTCTTCCCCTCCATCTCTCCTTCTCTCTTTCCCTCCTTCTCTCCTCCTCTCCATCCCTCCTTTTCTCCATCCTTCTCTCTTTCCCTCCATCCTTCTCTCTTCCCCTCCATATCTCCTTCTCTCCGTCCCTCCTTCCCTCCTTTCCTCCCTCCTTCCCTTCATTCCCTCCATCCCTCCTTTTCTCCCTCCTTCTCTCTTCCCCTCCATCTCTCCTTCTCTCTTTCCCTCCTTCTCTCCTCCTCTCCATCCCTCCTTTTCTCCATCCTTCTCTCTTTCCCTCCATCCTTCTCTCTTCCCCTCCATATCTCCTTCTCTCCGTCCCTCCTTCCCTCCTTTCCTCCCTCCTTCCCTTCATCCCCTCCATCCCTCCTTTTCTCCCTCCTTCTCTCTTCCCCTCCATCTCTCCTTCTCTCTTTCCTTCCATCCCTCCTCCCCGTCCCCCCCGGTTCCCCGTTCCCGCACCTGTTGATGGCGGCGAGGGGCTGCCCCAGCCCGTAGATCATGGCCCTGCCGGGGGGCTGCAGCGGGAGCGCGGGGGGGCTCAGCTGCACCATGCGGGCCTCGGCGGCGGCCTCGGCGGCGCGACACGGCTCGGCGCCCGGCGCTCTCTGCATCGCCTCGCCCGCCGCCTCCCGGCTTTTTATGTCCAGGGAGCCCCCCCGGCGCACCAGCTCGATGACGGGCACGGCGGCGGCGGCGGGGGGCCCGGGGGAGGGGCGACCCGCCTCCTCGGCCGCCCCGTCGAGCTGCGCCTCCGTCCCGGCGCGGGCGCTGCTCTCCGGCTCCATCGCGGGCTGCGGGTCGAGGCGCCGGGCGGGGCGGGCATCGCGGGGGTCACTGCGGGGCGGCGGCGCGGCCGGACGGTCCATCGTCCTGCGGAGAGAGGCGGCGGTGAGGGGCGCCCCGGCGGGGGGGACACACACACACACACGCTCCGCCCCGGGCACCGCCTCGGGGCTGCCGCGGGAAACCGACTCGCGGGCTGGAAGGGACCCCGGGTCGCCCGGCTCCGACCCCTGACGAGGGCACCGGCACCTCCCACGGGACCGGGCTGCTCAAAGCTCCCTCCAGCCTGGCCCTGAACGCCTCTAGGGATCATAGAAACTTGGAATGGTTTGGCTTGGAGACCTTAAGGATCATCCACAGTCTATGAAACATGGAACGGGTTGGGTTGAAGACCTTAGAGCCCCTCTGGTTCCACCCCAGCCACGGGCAGGGACACCTCCCACTGACCAGGCTGCTCCATCCCCATCTGGCCTTGGACACCTCCAGGGATGGGGCAGCCACAGCCTCTCTGGGCAACCTGTGCCAGTGCCTCACCGTCCTCAGCGTGAAGAAATTCTTGCTAATTAATGTCCAATCTAGACCTTCTCCCTCCCCATCTACAGCCATTCCTCCTCGCCCTGTCGCTCCATCCCTTCTGGAGATCCCCCCCCCAGCTCTCCTGTACCCCACACCGGTTGGGGTTCTCCGGCGGGGGTCCCCGGGGCCGCCGTGACGTCACGTTCCGCCGTGACGTCGAGGCCGGCCGGACCCCCCTCTCCCCCGGTCCCAGATCCCAATCCGACGGCTGATCCCAGATCCCCTCGCGAAGCGCGGCCGGGTGGAAGGAGGCTTCTCTCCCTCCTCCCCACCCCCTAACCCCATTTTGGAGGATTTCACCCCATTTTGAGGTGTTCGCCGCCCCTCTCTCCCCTCCCTCCCCATCGCGGCCCGTCCTGCCTCATCCTCCTCAGCCCCAGGGGCCTCTCCTCCCACTTTTATTGTTTTTACCGTTATTTTTTAACGGCGTAAAGCAACCGAAGCCACTTTAGGGGGTGAAACCAGCCCCTGACGGGGTGAATCCCCCCCGGACACTGCTCGCTATCCCCTTTCTCCCATGGAACGAACCCTGTCGCGACAGAGCACCGAGGGCAGCAGCTATATCGCCACTATCGCCGTGCTCTTTCTCCACCACCCTCTTCCTTCGTTTCTTTTTAAACCCCTATAAATAAGAAGCTTGGTGGAGCAGAGACCTTCCACGCATCGCATCTCATCCCCATCCTTCTCTCTTTCGTTTGCCTGCGGTAATTATTTATTCTTCGATTTTGCTGGGCTGAATTATAGAGAAAACAAATTTTTTTTTTGGTCCTATCTCAACATTTCTCGGGAAAAATAAAAATAATGAGGGGGAAAAAAAAATACCGCTCAACCCAAGGCACAAACTGGCTGCTTTCCCTCCAGCCCTCTAGAAGGAAGAAAAAAAAAAATCTAATTGCCTATTCCGATATTGTATGGGAAGAGATTACTCACATGTGTCATATTTAAGTAGGGACACCGCAAGTCTCTCCTGTTTCAACAAAAGCGCTCTCAGTGTCAGGCTGAATTTACTCCTCCCACCTCAAGGTACTTACGACTTTACAGGGAGGAAGGACACCCGCATCGGGATAAAACTGCTAAATCCTGGGAGGAAGAGAAACGGGGAGGGAAATAGATTTTTTTTTTTTAAAGCGTGAAGAAAAAAATTACTGAGAAAAATTAAACCCCATATTTGATGCGAATTGGGTTTTGGACCCATCGCAAGCCCCTGGGAGGTAATCGCAGACGGGGCCGGAGAAGGGAGTTGGTTTTTGTCCCGATGGGCTCGAAAAGAGCGGCTGCCTTGTTTCTCCCACGCCCGGTTGGAAAATCTAATTCCTAAAGGAACGAATCGATTCCTAAAGGAACGAATTAATTCCTAACGGGAGCGGTTCCCGGCTGAGCTCCCGGCCGGGGCCGCGGCCGCCGCCGATCAACAGGAAGGCGAGGACGGGCCCCCCCGCAATGAAATCGGGAAAAATAAGGCTTTCCCCTTCGTAAAACCGAAATAATCCCGATGGCGTCTGCTCCCGTTTTCGTTAAAAACAAAATACACGCACCCGCAAAAATACCCGCAGCGTTTTGACTTCATTTGGGGGGGATTTCGTTTCGAAAAAAAATGAAAAAATGGGGAAGGAGGTAGTGTGGGGGGGTATTAATTCCCCGCCCGCTGGTTTCTGCTCCGCAAAATCCTTTTGTTTTCAAACCCGTGGGTCGGCAGGAAATTTCCAGCCCAGAAAGGCACCTTTGTAGAGAAATTGCCCCAGAGAGAGGGAGGGAGGGGTGTACGGGGGGGACCCCCCAGGAATGGGGCCGTGGTCCTCCTGGTCCCCTCATCCCATCCCATCGCATCCCATCCCGGGAGAGGCTGGGGGAGCCGGGCCCAGCAGCTCCTTCGCCCCCACAAGCGGGGGTCCCGGGGGGGAAGCGCACCCCACATTTTCAAAAGGGAAAGCATCTTCTTCTCCCCACCCACCTCGCATCAAAGAAAGAAAAAAAAAAAAAAAA
>WAAB01006309.1:760489-853648 GCA_013389865.1 Piaya cayana | reverse complement strand
GCGGTTCCCGGCTGAGCTCCCGGCCGGGGCCGCGGCCGCCGCCGATCAACAGGAAGGCGAGGACGGGCCCCCCCGCAATGAAATCGGGAAAAATAAGGCTTTCCCCTTCGTAAAACCGAAATAATCCCGATGGCGTCTGCTCCCGTTTTCGTTAAAAACAAAATACACGCACCCGCAAAAATACCCGCAGCGTTTTGACTTCATTTGGGGGGGATTTCGTTTCGAAAAAAAATGAAAAAATGGGGAAGGAGGTAGTGTGGGGGGGTATTAATTCCCCGCCCGCTGGTTTCTGCTCCGCAAAATCCTTTTGTTTTCAAACCCGTGGGTCGGCAGGAAATTTCCAGCCCAGAAAGGCACCTTTGTAGAGAAATTGCCCCAGAGAGAGGGAGGGAGGGGTGTACGGGGGGGACCCCCCAGGAATGGGGCCGTGGTCCTCCTGGTCCCCTCATCCCATCCCATCGCATCCCATCCCGGGAGAGGCTGGGGGAGCCGGGCCCAGCAGCTCCTTCGCCCCCACAAGCGGGGGTCCCGGGGGGGAAGCGCACCCCACATTTTCAAAAGGGAAAGCATCTTCTTCTCCCCACCCACCTCGCATCAAAGAAAGAAAAAAAAAAAAAAAAAGAAAAAGATTAAAACCCAACCGCGAGAAAGACTTGGGCGGGTTTTTTCCCCCCCTTCACCTGTCTCTCCCGTGGGGCAGAAGCCCCCCAAGCCTCCCTTGTTGCCCCCCAGGACCCCCCAAACCCCCCATCCCGCTGCCCCAAGGCCGCAGGGCCGGATCCCTCTCGACTCACCATTTGCTTTTCATTGGGAAAAGTGAGTGGAGCCATTTTGTGGCCTACGCATCGCGGCTATATTTGTAGTAAGCGTTGGGTGGCTTCGGCTGGGTAGGCTCTAATTCCACATCACGTCCAGTTTCCTATTTAGTATGGAGAGCGGAACACTACTGCAATGTGGCCGAGAGAGATAAAACCCCAGCAGTGGCCCGCCTGCCCTGATAAGCTTCTAAACCCATTATTTATGAAATGATTCATTATTATTTGGCAATTTTATCGAAGGAAAGCGGAAAATTATTGCAGGGATATGCATAGGAATAACTCCGGAATGCATGCCTTCTAGCTTTTTATGTGTGTGTGCTTAGATGCTCTTAAAAAGACACTGCAAAAAAAAAAAAAAAAAAAGAAAAGGAGTTCAAAATAAAAAAAAAAATAAAAAAAAAAAAAAAAAAAAAGGAAAAAAAAAGAGAGAGAGAGAGTAATAAAAAATTGCACTGTGTCTGCCCGCATCTGAATAGCAATTCTTTATTTTAGTCCTCTTGGAGGTTATTATGCCCCTGCTTTTTTTTTTTTTTTTTAAACATTTATTAAATATGGAACACCTACTCCGTTCTTAATTAAATTTAATGAGCCAAAATAAATTGTTGGAGACGCTGACAGAAAAAGAGGGAAGGGGTGTGGGCTGGTTTGGGACAAGAGGAGGTGAAAAAAAAGCACATCGAGGGGAGATGTTTTGGAGAGAAGAGGCTCCATCCCAACCTTCCCCCCACTTCTGAAGGGCTAATTGGGGGGGGGGGGGCACTATCCCTATCGCATCTCCCAAGCATCTTTGCTGGGTTGGGGGATGCTGGGTGGCGAGGAGGGTACCCAGCCGGCACCCCTCGCGGAATTTGGGATGAGGGGAGAGCTCGGAGCCAAGGGCAGAATCATAGAATCACCAGGTTGGAAGAGACCCACCGGATCATCGAGTCCAACCATTCCCATCAATCACTAAACGATGTCCCTCAGCGCCTCGTCCACCCATCCCTTAAACACCTCCAGGGAAGGTGAATTAACCCCCTCCCTGGATGAGAGGGACCTGGGGAAGGGAGAGAAAGGACCCTCGGCCGCCCGGGGCATCCAGCGGGGTTTGGGGACCGGGACTGGCCGCCCGCCCCGTCGGGGCTGGTTTTCAGTGCGGCCGCTGCGGGTTAGGGGGGACGGGGGCACCCCAGACTTGGCCCGAGCCGCTGTATGAACGGAGCAGCTGCTGGGGGACAAGGCGGGAACGAATGTAGGGGTCAGGGGACTCCACATAGTCCTTGCGAGGGACGGGACGGCTCCGCCAGCCTCCCAAATTGCCAGAGGGAGAAGAGGACGAGGCGGGGATGCTCGAGGGGCCCGGGGTCCGTTCCCGCGGCTGAAGGCAGCGGCGGGGAGCGCTGTGCGATAGCTCAGGGGATCGAACTGCCCGGGGCAGCCGAAAATCAACGAGATCTCCTGTCAGAGCGGGGCTGGGGGGAGCGGGGGGTCCCTATTGTCTCCCCGCCACCTGCGCGCCTTCCCGCAGGGGGAAATGCCGGAGCTGTTGTTCTTCCTTTCACTCCTTCCCATCGCCCTCCCGCTCGGGATGCGGCCGTGGGAGAGCGGCTCGCGCTCCCCCCGGGGTCGGCAGGAGCCCGCACGATGCCGGCGCGGTGCGTGGGGCGAGCGGGGCAGCGACGGTCACGACGGGAGAAGCCGCCGTGCCTCCCGCCAGGAAACACGAGCGTGTTCATGCCGGCTCCTCTCCCCAACAGGAAGCGTTAAAGATAGAACAGCCGGGGCTGGGCGGGGGAGATTAGGAAACCGAGCATCTTCTGAGCACCCAAGAGCCGCGGCGGGGGTCGCTCTGCCCTCCTGCATCTCCTCCCGCACGGATGCTCCAAACGGGGACCCCGCTGGGGCAGGTGGCAGCACCTTTTCCCCCACTACTACCCTGTCCCGGGTGGGTTTCCCACCACAGAGCTCCCCTCTCACCCAGCATCAGCGATGCTCTGAGCAGGCCCAAAACCTTTTAAGTGAGGTATTTAGAATCGCAGAATAATCAGGTTGGAAGAGACCCACTGGATCATTGAGTCCAACCCTTCCTATCAAACACTAAACCATGTCCCTCAGCCCCTCATCCACCCATTCCTTAAACACCTCCAGGGAAGGTGACCCAACCCCCTCCCCAGAGAACCTGTTCTTCTAATAAAAGATAGATAGGAATAAGAGAAGCAAACCCAAGAATAAAGCCTTAAACTACACTGCCATCCCACCTCAGGTGTTGGTGCGTGAATGTGGAGGGAGTCAGCACTGGTGCTGGGTCCCTGGCGCTGAGGGTTAAACAAAGCCAAGCCCAGCTTTCCATGTTTTTTTGACTCCAAGATACAGTAAATGCTCCGGGAAAAAAAAAATTAAAAAATCCAGGAATCTTGAAATTACTCAGCACTACAGTAGGAAAGGAAAAGGCCGCTTGAGGGAAGGGTGGGTTTTTTTGGTCAAGTAAATTAATGTTTCACTTGTGCAGAGGTTGCTGTCCAGGATTATATGATTTGTGTAACTTAACGTAACACCACACCCTTGTGTCCCGAGCTGCGTGCAAGGAGCTTGGCTTTTGTTTTAAAATCGTTGCTAGCCCTCAAGCATTTGAAGAAAGTCTTTAAAATATTAACCAATACAACTGTCATCTTCCTGTGTTTCCAGACATTTTACAATAGGAAACAAAGAACAAAACCCTACAACAATAGCTGAGAGGTATGAATTGCCTCATTCATCTCACTGGAATGTTCAAAAACATTAACTATTTTTTGACTGATTCAGCAGAAAATGCACTGTCCGATAACAAGCCTGCGCCTGATCCAGGGTATATTCAGGGACTGAGAAAGGTTTTATTTTCCAGCACAGCAAACCAGTACCTTTCCTGAAAGGAAGCAAATATTCTTGTTGATGGAAGAGTCTGCATGAGAGGAGCAAAATTCTGACACAGCTTGAAAAGGAGCTGCTGCCTTCCTCTCTCTGTACTGGCTCCCAAACAGCAAATGGTTTCTTAATCCACAAAAGTGGCAGACGATTGAAAACACACTCCTGGCCCTGTAATAAATTAATTAGCAATTAGTACCCCGTCAAACATACTACGGACAAAGAGTGCAGTCCTTTGTGCTGGAGGGGGACAGGTCCAGGACTTCAGCTGTGTTTTAATCTCTAGTTTAACAGTCTCAGCACAGGAAAGACAAGGTCAGCACCTGAACTTCTGTTGAGACAATGCCATCATTAAAACAAAGTTTGTTCAAACTCCGTTAAAGCACATTGATGTGGCCAGTGAGAAAACAGATGGCTCAGTCGTCACTGTCCTCCTGTCAGCAGCGGTGGGAATTGGAATGAATTGCCGCTTCCAGCACCGGTGTCTCATTTCCAAGACCAAGAGGTCAGGATAGAGGTGTGTTACAGCACAGCCACGCTGGCTGAGTGGTGGCCTCGGACGTACTTGCCAAAGGAAGGCTGAGCCCTTACAGCCAGCACTGGCACCTGGACGTTACTAAGGAACAGTACAAAGTTACCACAAACACACCTACAAATCGAACAAAAGTCAAAGGCTTAACAGAATTAGAGTCGTTCATCAATAAGTAACCGAATTCTCCAGTTTGTGGAACATCATCATCGGAGGGTTATGGAAAAGGGCTGTTTCTTTAATAAACCATAGTGCCTGAAGACAGAATATTTGTATATTAATACAGAGCAAAATGAAATAAATTATTTTTGCTTATCCCAGCATCAGAACTTTCAAAGAGTTCAGTAGCAAGTGACATCCTTACATTTCCAGTCAGCCATTCTAAAGTGACTGAGAAGGGCATGTGGCTCAAATAAAGGCTACAGACACAACTGAAGGTTTGTTTAATGGAAACTTTGACCTTTATGAGCAATATGTACTTAAATAAATAGAAAACATTAATTCAGAAAAAAAAAATCATAGAAGTTTAAAAAGTGCTAGTTTTTCCAATTTCCTTCCAAGATTTCATGGCACCAAGTTACCTGTGCCACTGTGGCTGAATTAAAAATAATTTTATGCAAAGTAAAGGCACAGTTACATTTCCCTCCCCACCAGACACAATCTCACACACTGCAATCCAAGCATTTCGGCAAACGTCTAGAAATTAGTGCTTTAGCTCTGTTATCCCTGCCCTGCCACATGCAGCAGCAATGGCTCACAGATGGTAAGAGCATGTAAAAGTCAGTGCTTTAAAAAAAGTCAGAAGAACATTTTAAAAAGCATTGTTAAAAGTATATTAAGAGTACATCTTGGGCTCAAGTCCATTCCTTTCACTTTAGAATCATGCCTGACTGTAAACAAAAGTGCACCCATCAATGCTGCTCAGCACTGACTCAACCAGGCATTTAGAGGTGACTGTCCTCAATCTGGGCTGAAAGCTCAGTTCTGCAAGTGTTATGTTGCTACAGAAGAATGATCTCTTCAAAGATGGCTTAATCCTTGGCTTCCTGAAGTCTTTTACAGAGGACTCTCTCTCAGATTTGAAACAGTGGTTGCAGCCATCTCGGGGGATCTTCAGAATAACTTCGGCAACTGTCTGAGCTGTTTCACATCAAGAATGGTGCCAACAGAATTCATGCTGTTCGACTGGTTTAATGTTTCAAGGGTTGGAGTATGTGGGTTTCCAGCGAAGACCTGAATATCTCCTTCATCTTTCCTGACAGGTTGTTCAGTAAATTCAACCCTCCCAGGTAACAATTTGGGTTTTGATTTTAAATCCTTCAAAATCTGAACTGAGTTTTCGTCTGCTTGATCTGTTCTGGGAGGAAAAATGTCATTTGTAATGTTTCTTAATACAGGGCTGTTCAATTCTGGTGGAGAAGCATTAGTTGTCAACTCTCTGCTGTGACTTTCTAGATGAATGGGAAGTTGTCCATCTACCCTTCTGGATAATTCACTCCAGGGGTTGAAGGCATCCAACAAAGGGGTACAGTTTTTGTCCAGCACACTTTCGCTCTTGACAGCACCAGAATTGCCATTTTGAATCTGCGGTTCCTCCTCGTCTTCACTACTGTCACTGCCCTGTATCAGCCCATAGCGCTTCATGTACTTCTTGGTTGCAAAAGACATGTTGTTCGGGGAAATTAAGCTAAGACCCACCATGCTCTTGTCCATATTTGTATGCCAGATATCTTGGCAAGAGAAATCCGCAGGAGGATTTTGGCCTGAGCGACTGAGAGAAAGTCGAGATAACTGATTTTCACTGAGATACTTGAGTGCTATAGCGTTTGCTTCCATGCTCAGATCAACAACGTTAGGAGTTAAGCCGCACATGCTGACATTGGCAAACGACATATAATTTAGTCCAGGAATGACTGCTTCAGGATTTATGCACGCTAATACGCTGAAATAAAGGATTGAGAAGTTAGTTTAGCATTACAAGTTAAAAATATGCATTTCACAATATAATTTGATAATTTCAGTTTGCTTGCTGTATTTATCCTTCCTTCTGACAACCACAGCTCCCAGGTTGTTCAGTGCTGAGATCATATGTTCTGCACATACTAAAAAGGCTTAGTTCCAGCTCCTTACATTGACAATATCCAAATACTGTGTTAGAGAATTGATGATATCCCCTTCTGATTCAATAATAACCGGAACTCTCACATAAAGAAAAGCCCACCTCTAACAGGTTTCAGAGCTGTGTTTTGTTTTTAAAAGCAGGTTTGAGTTCTTGGTCTGCTCTCACAAGTAAACACAACATTACATGCCTTTAATACTAAAACTCTAGATGTTGCCACACAACCCAAAATGTATTTCTAGATAGAAGGTACAAGCCCAATAACAGAGACCATGAACATCTCCTTTTCCCCAATGCATGTCAATTCCAGGGTTCTTACAGAAACTGTCTCCTGTTACCAGAAGCCTGGAAGGTTTTAGGTTTTGAAGGCATTCTTCAATAAGGGAAATGCTCCTGCACTCCATTGCTTGGTACACCAATTTCTTGTATGCAGCTGGTGTTTAAAGACTGAAAGAACATGGTCTGGTACACTGGTAGTGGTTATAAGCCAGTGTATTTAGTGTCATACTAATTCATAAACCCAAACTCCTTGTGTGGAGAGTTAAGAGTTCTCGTATTTCACTGAGCATAGATTCTGAAGTTTGCTGAGGAAGAGTAAACTCCTGGCTCAGATGAACTACCACTAATTATGCTATGAAGTTGCACTCTTGTTCCCTTTTCTAACAAACTGTAGATCTTTTCTCAGAATTGTTTATCAGTTATGAAAGTGGCAGAAGGAAGAATCCCGCCCTGCTCCCGAATTCTGAAAACACCCCAAGAATTCCTGTTTCGTCTTATGGCTTCACTCATTAGCGCATTATTGACGTTAAAAGAACACTGACAGACTCTCCAGCCGGGAAGGTAGCTCAGATATTAAAAAAAAAAAACAACAAAAAAAACCCAAACCAAACTTGACAATATTCAAGTGAAAATGAGAGTAAAGATCTTAGAAATGGTATGACTGAAAACAGCTTTTGATATGTAGCTGAGAAGAATAATAATTAGGAGATGGTTATGTTTTTTTATTAACCTAACAGTCATATCCTAGCATCAAGGAGACAACTAGGATGAAGGTGAAGCTGTATCAGGCAATCAGACTAACCCTGAGCAGCTACATAAGTAAACTTCTGTGCCTCAAACACCTTCTTCAGAAATTATTCCTGCTCCTCCTCCTGTTTCATCAAAACTGGTTCCCTCCCCAGCCACTACAGCTTCCCCATTTCAAGTCAAAGTACTCACAATAACAAGTGACCAGGACAGAACCAGGCTTGATTATTTACCGAAGCCATGAGAAAAATTTCCCTTACACCAGTGAAGTGCAAGACAAGGGTTAAGCAGCAGTGACAAAACATACAGCTGCTTAGCATTCAGCCTCCCAAGTCCAGTGTTCCCCTGGAACACTTTTACAACACAGCCCAAAGGACTGAAATTACTCAAGCAGCTTCCTTATTATTCTAGGGAACTGTGTGCTACTGCATGCACAATACTTCAAGAATCGCCAGATACCCAAACAGCCAGAGCTACTTGTGTTATATTTAAATAATCTGAGTTTTGCTAGCAGAGCTCTTAAACCTATCTGAAATACCCACAGTATGAGCCAGTGTTTCATGTTTGCAGGAAATGTGGATCAAGTTGCCAAACAAATCCCCAGTAGCAGCAAACAGTCTCTCCTCTTTGCTTACTGAGCCAATCTTCACTTTTGGTTGGATCTACAAATTACTGCTCAAGACCAACCAGTATTTTACCTGGCATTTTCTAGTTTGTGGGTGTTTTTCTTCATTTTGCCAGGTGAGGCAACTGTCACCCCAAGACTCTTGAGTTGTTTGAGTGTAGCACTAATCACACTCTCTTTATCCACCACACCCGTGTCAGTTTCTGAAGCCATTTCTGTTGTATCCTCAACATCCTGGTACTTTGGACCATCATCAGTCACAAATCCTGATTTTACAGGCAAATGATCACGCTCTTCCGAGGACTTTAAGAGGTGGTTTACTTGGCCCTACAGAAAAAGGGAGCAGGGGAGAGACGACAGACAAAACCATCATGACGTGCAGGAACTGTAGAAACCCAAAGTCTTGGTTTACTCTTATGCAACTTAAAATACAACTAGATAGGTTAAGAGCTTGTTCTGACACAAGATGCCAAATTCAGATTCACATAAACTTACAGCAGCGCAGTTGAACGCTAGAGCATCTTACATTTCAAGCTTTCCGTAAGAGTCTGTTCTGAATTTAAACACATCACATACTGATAGTCTTCAAGATTAAAGTATGTGCCCTTTAAAGGATTTGAAGGTAAAATGCTGTGCTGCTTTAAAGGGTACTAATTAAGGAAGTTATCAACTGACATATTCTTTGAACTAAAGAATTATTTCTTAGACAGTATTCTTTGTATGCATGGAAGAGTGAGGTACAGAACAACCACTGAAATCTTAAGAACCACCACAAACTTGGAACTTTTCTGTAGAGCACAACACATGAACTGGAAACCCAGATGCAATTTTAATTCATGCCAATACCACACCACAACTTCAGCAGTGTGCTGCTTTGTCCAGTGCAGAATCTCAGATTTACATGAATTACCAGTAAGTCCTGGTAAAGTTTCTGATCCTCTGAGGGACGTCGAGGCAGCAGCGAGGCGGGTGGCTCTGAGTTTTGCTCGCTTGTTACCACCAAGTGGTTGCTGGCTCCCTCTGTTGGTTCTTTCTGTAAAGACACACTAATACTTTCTTCCAAGGATGAATTGCGAACAAGTGCTTGGGAAACGTTTGCATTTCTGAAACAGAACAGAGATAGATATTTCCTTGAAACAGAAAGCACAGGTATCACTACGGGTACCTTGCCTTTTCGTGAACACCAGAAGAGAAGAATAAAGTAGAATACTGGAAACGGATCCCAACAATTCTTGGTTGTCCTCTGTTTGAGGCTTTGCTCCTTTCTGCAGCTTCAAAAATCATTTAAGGACTGAGGAAATACACCCTGCAGTGAGAAACTACAACAGCCCAACTAGTTTTTCAGTAGATAATTTGAAAATGCCAATGACTTCTACAAACTAGTCAAAATTCAATTACAGTCTATGATTTAACCTTAAAGCAAATGAAATTAAAAGTTACTAACAATTTGAAGTTTGTCTTACGTTTTCAGTATTTTTATGGACAATTAGAAGCATTTAGGAGTGATGCATCTTCCATATGCTCTGAAACATGACTTATTAAAAGAGCTGCTTTTACAAGTGTATAACTGATAAGGAGATTCCAGCAGTAGTTTAAAAGCGCTTTTAAAGCTTCTCAAAGACACTGTAACAGATGCACATACACAATGCAGGCTGAGCATCATGAACTGAGAACAAACACCTAGGTGAAATATTTATCAATAAGAGATATGAAAGAAGAGCCATAAACTACCCCAACGTCTCCAGATAAACAGGGTAAATATCATAGAATGAGTTACAATGTGACGCTCTGCATTCCCTTCATCTAGCTGCTGGTGCGTGCATCGCAGAAACCTTTTCAGGCCAGATATATCAATAGTACTATCATCCCGAGAAGATCCCCAAGCGCTCCTCCTCCCCCTTCCTGTTCCTCCTCAGGAGACAAGTGTAAGATAAGGGAATTTCAGAACACAACTGATCAATTGCCTGTGTTGAAAGCGATAAGATTTAAATCACGTGGCATACTAGATAGTCAGTGTAGGTTATCAGTTACTGTTACACTAGCAATTATTCATCATTCCCAAAATTGCTTCCCTCCCTTCAAAGAAATCTGGGAGATGCTCTACAATGTTATAGTAAGATACTTATACAGCTATTTTACAAGTTTATTAATCCAGGTTCGAGAAAACCTTAGGATAACATTTTTTTTAGGAAGATGCCAAGGACTGATTTGAATTTGTAACATTTCTGGTTGCAGTACATGTTTACAAATAATACTTTAATCAAGGACTATGAATACTTAAGTTAAAGCTTAATTATCTTTCCCAATATGGTTATTTTAGAAACCCAATTTAACTGGAAGGGTTTTCCTCCTCCTCTGGCTTTTCATACTTAGAAAATATTAGATCATTAAATGCTAAATTGCTGAGCAGTTCCCTGTGCAAAACTAACATCCATATAGATAATTAAAAATATTTAAAAAATCACTTCCCAAATTAGTCTGAGATTAGTCATGGCACCATAAAGAATCTGAGCTTAAAAATAATTAATTTAACATCAGTGAAGCTGGTACCTGCATTCACTACACAAAGTAATTGGGCGTAAAATGTAGAGAAATTCAGGGAACAGTCTTAAGCCCTTCAGAACTGAAAGGGTTCTGAATGCTGACAGAGAAAAGCCACTAGGAAAACAACTCACTACAGCAGCGTCGCCTTTCCCCCTCGGGATTTAAGGTAAGAAAGGGAATGCTGCCAGCTCTGTACACGCTTTTCCAAGTTAAAGGCTTTTACCATCAGCTGCTGCTGATAGGTAGGGTAGCCAAATGTGCATGACTGATAAATGCAGACTCTAAAGGCAACAGTGTTTCAGTGAGCTGTACAATCTGAAGGCTAATTAAAAAACAAAGGAAGGAAAGAACATAACAACTGAAGTCAGGTGACTATAATTTCTAAAAAATATATTACGGAAGCAGTAACTCACGAAACGCAGTTCAGCTTATTATGTGAACACAAGGTATTTCTGGTTACTTACTGGAGAGTGTTCTGATTAGTTCCTTCTTCTACGAGATGAATACTATCTACAAAGCTGGGTATGTCAACCACCTTTAAAGAAGATGCAATACTTGTATTACTTGCATCTTGTTCAGCATTAATTGAAATGCTTATGTCTTCCTTAGAAATCTCTTCATCATCTTTTTTCCCTTGTGGCATGGAGTCATCTTGTTTTTCTGAGGCTGTATTCCAAAATAAACTAGCACCTAGAAAAGAATTAGAGATTTGGTTGTTTGAGGAAAGTCATTACTATCTTCTGAGACTCTTTGGCTTTATAAAAAGCTAGGGGAATCATTTCCTCTCATGCATTTTTTCTGTCACCATTCAAAAGCTGATTTAGGGTTTAGAGCAGCCAAGAGGTGCCAAAACATCTTTCAAGTTCTCATTTCTTCCAAAGCACGCTTGATGAAAATAAATGGTTGTATTAAAGCATTTTAATGCACTGACCTTGAGCCAGTGTGAAAATTTCCTCCACGCTAACCACAATATTTCCATGTATTTAACAGGAAACAATACATTAATATGTAACCTTACAATCACAGCTGCACGACTTGTTAAAACCAAAACAAATAGTCTTTCCTCTATGCATGCAAATGCACGACTTGCAAAACCACATCAATAATATACTTAATAGAACATCAGTGAGAAGCAATTAATTAACACACTGTTTTGAAAAGTAAGAGATGTGGATTTTTTCTCATTCAGTAAGGCCCAATTTAAAATAGAATGCCTTGCTGAAGCTATTGGACAAATAATTTTTCCAGTGATGGCAATCACTGCAGCCCAAACACAGAAGTAACTTCACCCTAAACTTGCAAATAACACCTAGAGAACTTAACTGGATTTCATATCTCTGCATATTTGCATACGCTCAGCATTTCTGAAAAACGTTTCCTCTGTGCCCAAACAAATCACAGAAACATCCAGAAAAGGCAATGCCAGCCTGTTTTTAAAGAATAAAGCGTTACCTGTGCTCACAGCAATGCTCACACTTTTCCTCATGTGCGAACCTGGTGAGGACTGTGTTTCCATAGAAACAAAGTCCCCTTGCTTCTCAGGCTGCAGAGCATGGATTGCTGCAGTTGGTTCAGAGGAACAAGCCTGATGAGCTTGTGCTTCCAGAAGGCGTTGGATCTGTAACAGTTATCAGTATGTTATGATTCATACAATAAAATATGAAGTATAATAGGCAAATGAGAATTACTAAATTGGGCTCCTCTGAGATCTGGATTCAAACCCAGGCTGCATTGCCACAGGAGTCTGATAACCTTCCAGTTCTCAGCAGTGCACGCAGCATAAATCAAAACATCAATTTTGGTGCTGGCAGAGCTAGCAAAGAGGTTTTAAGCTCGCTGGCAGAACTACAGCAAGACAACTTGAGTAAAGCCTATTTGCACTACACTTGCTGGAAGTATTCTCCGTCCCTTTCATTCATATACAAAGCCTATTACTGACTTACCAGCCAAGCGTTTATATGCCAACTATCCCCACACTCTGCTAAACCAACTTTGTATTAATTACAAAATTATGAACTTAAATCATAAAATTAAGGCTGCACAGACAATCTTCACTCTAGTGGTGGCATCCACCCTGTTCACCAATTAGTTCACAGCTCCATGGAAAAATACCATAACTGCGGGGGCTACATTTATGCAATCAGGAGAGGTTTCCCTCCCTTGTGCTAAACTCTGCTTTGAATTTTCTAGTTTAAGCAGGAAAAAATAGGTAGTGTATGTGAACTTCCCTATTCCCACTCTTGCCATTCATCACCAGCAGCAAATTTTGAACTCTGTCCCTTCAGCCGCAAATCACACCTGACAAAACAGAGGGCCAACAGTGTAACTCAAAAGGCTGATTTCGAAGAAATGCAACCTGGTATCAAAACAGAACTTGGGGAGAATAGTAAAGCCCAATATTTCAGCCCAGCAACAAACACGTGATGAATCCTGCTAACTTGCTGCTAACAGACAACTGAAGTTTTCTAAGCAACAGCCTCAACAGCCCAGGAAGCTGCAGGCTGGAAAGTGGGTAAAACAACACACGAGAATGTTCTGTCCTTCACCTGTACACTTACAAAAATCCCAGGGTCTCTAAGCCCATGCACTAGGTTTTTTTAATGTAGACAAATATACATATATACATACACGCGCACGCGTGTGTGTGTGTGTGTATGAAAGTGTTTATACAGAAGGCACGATGGTTTGCATTACAAAAGTCTGCTAAAAGGGAAACCTTCATGTCATGAAAATATGATAAGACCAAATTCAAATATAATCTTCATAGAACAGTCTTCATAGAATCATGGAATGGTTTGGGTTAGAAGGGATCTTAAAAATTATCCAGTTCCACCACCCTGCAATGGGCAGGGACACCTCCCACTAGACCAGGCTTTTCAAGGCCCCATCCAACCTGGCCTTGGGATACTTACAGGAATGGGGCATTCCTAAGTTCCCTGGGCAACCAGTTCTAGTGCCTTACCAACCTTATAGGGAAGGACTGCATCCTAATGTTGATAACGTTGAAGAACCTTCTTCCAAATGTCTAATCTAAATCTTCCACCCTCCAGTTTGAACCAACTCCCCCTCATCCTATCACTGCACACCCTTGTAAAAAGTCCCTCCCTCGCTTTCTTGCAGGCCCCCTTCAGGTACTGGGAGGCTGCTCTAAGGTCTCCCCAGAGTCTTCTCAACAGTATAGTAGTATTAATTTGTTTTAAGGGACACCAATTAGCAGAGCTAATCATGACCCTTCTGCACTCTCAAACTGGACCTGATATGACAGGCTCTCTTGTTCCAACACGGATAGACAACAGGTCACTTAATTCCTTTGACTGAGGAACTATCAAAGCATAATTACAAACAGGACAGAGGAGAAACCTGCAATTAGCACCAACCTGAGCTTGAAGTAATTTGAGTTGTCTATCTTGTTCTGTAAGAACCCGGTACGCATCTGGAGATAATCCCATCATTCCATTATCCGATGCTGCTTTAGAAGTGGGTGTGAGCAGGCATGGCGAGTGGGCTGCACAACACTGCAGACTGGAGGGGCTTGCACTTGAAAGAAGTCTTACTCCAGGCGATAAGCTATTGTCGAAAGAACAGTTCCCCGTTTTCCCATGACATCCCATGCTTATAGGGCTGCTTGTGATATATCCTGGATTGCAGCAAACATTTGGACAAACAATATTTTGATGGAGCACTGCACAGGGATGCTGTTGTGCCACCTCTGCTTGGATTTCTGCTCCATGTTTAGGGCTCACCTTACTGATTCCTTGCCATGAGTTTACTAGATTATATTGGACTGGAGAGGGAAACTGACAGTTACACGTGCTGGTTGGACAGCAACCTGGCACTTGAACTGGCACCTGCAGGTCTGGTGGTCTTCTGCAGCTCTGTGGTGAAAAAGCAGAAGTGTAGAGGACTGGTTGTGTAACAGCAGGAAGCTGCTTGGAACTGGGTATTGATGTTCTTCTGACTGGATTCTCTCCCTGCTGTACAACTCCATCAGGATTTAATACAGGCCTTTCTGATGGCTTTCTGGGGCGATGCACAGAAGTGTCTGGGGAAGGCCCACTACAAGGGGTTGAAGAAGAAGATCCAGAACTCTTTCTTGATTGAAGGCAAGCTTTCTTACAGTGTACCTGTTGCTGCACTAGAGGTTGCTTTCCTCTGGAAGGTCTTGAGGTTGGAGTTTTCTGGTTTATGTGGTTGGGTAACTGCCTCAAAGTGGGATCTCCCATATTAGCAGAACAGTTTTGCTTGTCTTCAGAGCTCTGGGTGGGATACAATGTAGATCCCAAGCACCATTTCTTATTAATAGGCTGGCATAGCACTGAGGGTAGACTTTTAGCATTTGAAGTCCCCATAGGCTTAGCCAATTGTCCCGATTCTATGAAACTGCCATCCAAAACAAGTGACAGCTCAGGAACTGAAGGAAAGATCTTGGTAACCTGAAGGGACAATTATACAAAAAAGTCTAAGATCATTTGAAAACACTGTCTTTCAGCTCTTCAGAGGCAAAATTTCAAAGAAAATGTTTTCATTTACAGTACGTTACCATTACCAGCTCCAAACCAATGACATTGAGCAGCTTTCTAAAGACTGGAGAATCCAGATACAGAAAAAGTAGGAAGTTATCTAGGATCATACTTAGAAGACAAATTTGCTTTCATATAGCCTTGTCTACCAAATGAATGCTCCACTTTATCCTGGAGCGCATTTCAGAGTATTCATCTTTCCCCTTAAAAAAGTCTGAAAGATCATGACAACTGTCACGTCCTTCTAGGCGTATGCTGTACAAGGCCTGATATTTCATTATACTTGTATACACTTCAGTAAAAAAAAAAAAAGACAGTGCAGATAATCCTCATTTAATTTACTCAGAAATAAAGAAGAAAGTTTGCTGCCTTTATCTTTGGCCTCAGACACCACAGCTCTTCCATTTAACAGCAGCAAGATTCCCAAAGTAGAGCCCACTATCTCTGTTCCCAAATCCCAGCATATCCAGGAATTAAAATGTCTATAATCCTGGGAAAAAAAGACAGGTAAACTACAGCACGAATTGGGACTCTTGGTCCATTTCTTCAGTTCTGTTTTCCCCTGCTAGCAGTTTAATACAAGCTTTATATTCTCCAGTCCCTTCACAATGAAATTTGCTGCTCTAAGTGTTACATCTGAGATGCCTAGAACAATTATTTACTCAGTTACCTGTTGGGTCACTGGATGAGGACTTGGAATTGGTCTGGGGGACAAATCCTCGTCTTCTACACCAGAGTCATGATCACTTGCTGACAACTTGCTGGGTGAACAGCCTTGTGGAGGACTAAAACCAATATAAATCAAACTAAAAATGTTTGCTTGTCAGATTTGGTAGCAGTGACATGAATCTTCATGTTTTTCCCTATGCCATCTACAGTGCAATATCAGCATCATTTCTTTCAAGAAGCAGCTGCTGTACACCTCTGCCCTGGTTAGCTAGAGAGTTCACACTGCAAACACTTTTAAGATCAGTGAAAATACAAACGCTGGTTTTGGGAAATAAAATCAGTAACCCTTGCTCCCCAAACCCTCAGACATCCAGATTTTTAAGTGACATTCTAACAGCAAAGCACTGATTTGAATTGGAAAGATAAGGAGTGCTTCAGTAAATATTCTAACATTGTTTAAAGGAAAAGAAAGGTGATTTTAGTCATAGATAAAGACTTGATGCATAAATAAGGTTCTTAAAAGTATCAATCTATCCAGCTCTTGCCGCTCTGAAAAGCTGGCAGGAAAAAGGAATTTTTACCAACTTAAGCAGATTTCAATTAGAGATTTGCTCCAAAGGACAGATCTCACAGAAAGCTTAATACTGAGCTCCATCAGTAAGAAAGCCTTTTTAGTAGCATCCACTGTGTAAATTACAACCACCAGTACCAAGAGTAGAAGTAGTTTCTCTTGGAACATAGCTTGAGCATCTTACTTTAAGAATATTAACTCTAGGACTAAACAAGAGGACACACAGAGATTTTAATGCAAGAAGATAACAGCACGCACAGCTAAACCAACATGTGGCGCACCACAGGTCAAAACCCCTCGTTCAGTAAATGCTAAATTTCTGTGTATAAATGACACCTGAAAGATTTACCTTCCAAGAGAGAGTTTCTTGCAAACTCTGCTGAAGAATTCAGTTTCTGCATTTTGGTTTTCTGCACCCAACTCAAACTGGATATGGCTCTTGTCTGAAGGCTCGACATTCTGGAATGAAATTTTCTATATTTGTGAAGCACGAAACCTTGAACTGTTAATCACTGAGACACTATTCCCAAAAAACAGCTTAAAGGATGATTATATCTGATGATTTGCTGCTTGTCCTCTACTTTCAATTCTCAATTCTTTCACTGCTACAAGGCAGCAGGCAACTTCCCTTCCTGTTTGACACTGTTCCCCCTGGTGCTCTGAAGTTGTTGGCCTAATTAT
The DNA here is from genome assembly GCA_013389865.1 of Piaya cayana. NCBI lineage: Eukaryota > Metazoa > Chordata > Aves > Cuculiformes > Coccyzidae > Piaya > Piaya cayana. The sequence continues at coordinate 836,666 of WAAB01006309.1, read as the reverse complement.
AGCCACAAGCAGATGCTTCCTTACTGTAAGTGCTTAGACACTCTTCCACAAGCCTTCACCACTATAGGAAACAGCAGCTGCTCCTATGGTGTTTCACACAACACAGCTGGGCAAGTCCTGGAGACAACAGAAGTGACCCTTTCTTATAGGCTTGTCATTTTCAGAAAGCCATGCTGTACCTAGGCTAAAGGTGGAAGGCAGCCCTGAACAGGGAAATTTAATTAGAAAGAACAGAGAAAACAGACAGGGGACACATTACACCAGCTGTTTCTCTGCTACATTTATAAAGTAGATTAACAATTCAATTCCAGATTCTGTACAAGCATAGGAAAACATTTAAGAAACAGATTTCCTAGAATTTCCTCAAGCATTATTACTTATCTCCTAGACATTGTGTCATCAAATTATTTCAAAGAGTTGCTCTGCACAAAGATAAAATTGCTCCTGCTTTGTTACTGTAGCACAGCAAGAGACCTACAGATTAGCAACCACTGAATTCCATTTCATGTTCAGCTTCAGGCAAAGCCCAGCTTTGCTCTCCAGAAAGCACCAATGTGCATCACCCATAGCAGTTGTTAGATGCGTCCAGAGTACACACACTGCACATCAGATTAACGAACGCTATAGGAAGTCAGAACCTCTGCTCATAAAGCCAAAAAGTCACGAGTAAGAAGAAGCACTAACCAAGTCCAACAGAGCACACTCCATTTTAAAAGCCAGGTTCTTAATGCTATCAGAAAAGTCAGCAGTTGCAGACTTCGGAAGTCGTATCTCAATTTAAGAAACAAACTGAATTTACAGTGATCACTGTAAAGAGGTGTCTTTATAGAACTACATCACATTGAAACATTGCAGTTCCATTTGGGTCACATTATAATGACTCACTCAGGCCAGTAGTACTCAGGCCAGAAGTTAAATTTTAAGATACTCTGACACAGTAGGAAACCAAACCACTTACTTTGAAGAGGTGTACTGTCTCGTTGCAAGTTAAGATCTGAAATCCCAGTTCAGTCTGTCCACTGCATGGAACGCACTCATAAAACTCTGGTTCTTTGTGTGTCAATGAATAAAGCACAACAAGAAGACTCCCAGACTCTGAAAAAACCCTAAAAATAAAAAAAAAACCCCAACCAACACACATCTTAAAAAACGACCTTTAAGAAACAGGAAGAGGGCCCTTAGTTTCTCAATATACTGAGAAAGCTACAAGTTTAAGAAACTGGTGAGTCACTGCATTTTGAGAGCTATTGAGCTTTTGATGGAGCACATGGACTTAAAACTGATGCCACATAAAAGAATCAAAGTAAAGCAGAAAAGCAGGAATATTTGTCTACTTTCTACTTCAAACTTTCAGTATCACTTGTACTCCAAATAAATTCCTGGAAAACTTCAACCATAGCATAGAGTAAAACGATTGTAACAAGGAGATCATGGTTTGGGGTGGTTTTGGTTTTATTTTTTTTGCCTCCATAATTAAGATGAAGATGTATTAGAAAGACACTTGGCCTTTCACTTAGCCCTAAACATTCAAAAAGTGCTCATTAGCGAACAGTTTTAAGAAAAATTATACTGAAGTTTTTTCTACAAGTTGAGAAATAACAACTGTAAACATCTAACACAGAAGATCAAGGACAATGAAAATAACATGTATTTCCAGGAAAAGGTAGTACCACTTTCAGAACAATTTACCTTTTTGCAGCATTTGAAATATGCTTGCTTGTGAAGGATTTGTCATTTGTTTTTTCTTTAAGTAACATATCTGATAGAGAAAGCAGTAGGAACAAGATGCCTGAAAAATGTACTCTCACACAACTTTTGAAATATACTTACAACTTAGGAGTTAAAAACGTGTGATGCACAGATTAAGCGGTTAGTCTGCAGAGGTTAATTCTGTTTGCATGGTTCACCAAATCTGCCTAATCCACTTCCAAGTGTGAATCAGTGAAAGTTAATGAGAGTCAAGCATCTAACTTGCCTATCTGATAATCTAATTGGGCTCTTATCTGCATTTGGGCATATTTAATTTGTTAAGGGGAAAAAAAATCTATTCTGTAATTACAGACATCTGTTCACCAAATGTGGTTTTAATTCATAATTTAAAAGCAAGCGTGGTTGCACAGAAGAAATTCTTATGCATACGGCATGCTTTAAAGTTTCATTTACTTGAAGAGCAGTTTTAAGCTATAGACACCTGAACTCTCTCTCAGTTTACATATAAATAGAACTCGGCAAATGTTACAAGTGAGAAGATGTAGAGAATAAGGATTTAGTAGCATCACAATAAAAAAAACACAACCACAAAACCAAACAGAATGCAAAAACTATAAAACCAGAATATTTAGCAGAAAATTACAACAAGATGGTAATAGTTGTAAGTCAATTTGCTACAATATGCTGATTGGATACAATCAAGGAGAAAACCTATGTCAAAGAAAACACCCATAAGTTCAAAAACAAAACACCAACCAAACCCCCACCACTGTTTAAACTGGTTTCCTGTTTGCTGGCTCTTATTTAAATTAAAATGCAGTGATCCTAATGATATTACCAGTTACCCTCTTCTGCCTTTGAGATACCAACCTAGCTTTCTAACACTTTACTTAAAAAAACTGGTGAGGTAGAAGTCAAAACCAGAAAAAAACAATTAAAACAGACAGCCTTACCTCCTATATAACATATAAATCACAGAATTCCCTTAAATGCCTTTGAGCAGAGCCCATGTTGCCATGCATTCCTGCGGAATATATTTTTAGGCAGCCAATAGCTTCTATGTTTTATAGATAAAAGTGACTTGCCTTTCTTGAATTGAAGAACTGAATAAATATCGCAAGCAACAGGCCCAGACTTGAGGACTGCAGATCTGAGCAACTCCACTCAGCCAACTACAAGAAGAAATATCCAGTTAGAGACAGATACGTCACCCAGTTTCCACCATGTAATTCCTCAAATGCATCTTAAATCAATACACGTATTAATTTGTACAAATACAGCCAAACACTTACACTCCAACTAATGGCAGAGCATATGCCTTGGGATCAGACTCAAGCAGCAAAAGCAATTTTCGTGTCTGGTCCATAGTAAGGTAGCTGAAAAACAGAAGTTCGGGGTTTTCTCAGTAATTTGGAAGGCAGTCTTTCAGAAAAGTCATGGAGACACAAATACAGGTTTAAAACAATACTGTTCTTTCTCCATAGTTACAGGAACTGCTCAGCTTTTGATAAATTCCCTGTGTATCAAAGAATTATGAAAGAGAAAATTTGCTCTATGTTATGGCATTCACATCAAATCCAGAAGTCATGCTAAATTTGAAGAGTAACTTTGAAAGAGGCATACACAAGGTCATTCTCCAAACACACTCAGCTGTTTCAAATAGTTTTCCTGATTTAGCTTTAGTTCACTCTACTAAATTAGTTATCAGTCAGAATGACATTTCCCCAATACCATCTCATAAGGATGATTAACAGAAAAAGCTTTGGTTCACATTCACCCAATCTTCATTCCAAGGCAAGTGCTGATATTGTTTAAAAAGCTGAATGCTGTTAATTTATTATGTTAATTAGCAATGTGTCTCTCTGCCCCAGTAGGAAGATCCTTTTACTGAGGTCAAAAGTAAGATGAGCTCCTACTGAACCAGTTAATATTTTTGCCCCACCCAATTTCTTGTTTATGATGTCTTATATTTTGCCAAGTTTAAGAAGTCATGTTATTTTTATGCCCGTTATCTTACTAAAAAGAAGAGGTACAGGTCTCACCCATCTACCTGCTTTAGGAAATCACCCTTTACTCACCCGCATTTATAAGTTCCTTGAACCTGTGCAATATTCATATGACTGGTCAAATTTCTTGCTAGAGCTGTGGGAATAACTGGGACAGACTTCACAGGGGTGAATTCCAAGATATTTGCTGCAGTAATAGAGGCCCAGTGAAAACTAAAATGCAGATTGTCCAGGTTTTCTGTGAAAACAATGTGAGCTCTAACAGTGAGCAGTTTAGAAAGATCCAGCGATTCTTTACTGCACAGACTGTGCTGCAGACCCTAGAAAGAGGGAAAAGAGAAAAAAGTTAAACACACCAAACTGTCTTTATACAACTACCATGATCCAAACTGTATTATGCTAGGAACTCAAATCATTCATCATAGCTACTATTGAGATAGGGACTGTATAAAAAGTTATTAACCCAGGTCTCCAAAGCTCATGGCTATTCTGAATATGATGAATAATGTAAAATACACTTGAAAGTCAGCTATGCATATCTTGTCATTGTTTTACAATGTATTAAAAAGCCTGAGGTTACTTAAATTGTACAACAGTTAACAAAATAAGAGGCAACTAGATGGCTCAAAGTGAACTGTCAAAGCTTTCTTACCTGCTTTCAAGAAATTTGTACTATGACACCTGGAGGCAGTGTCATGAAAAAGCTTAAGTATGAAGTAAACATTACTTGTATTATAAAATACACACAACAGCTCAGTCAAACATTTACAGGAATGGAAGGTGTATTTACTAGATTATATGCCTGTAGCAGAACACAGAAGGAACAGGTACACATTTCAACCAGAACTACTAACCGACAAAGGCTTTAGATGCTTTCTTGCAAGTCACTTGCCTAGCAATACTTTTTATCAACAATTACACAAACACTGCAACTCAACCACGACAGGTCTGAAAGAAAAAGCTGTTTTTTCTTATTTAGTTTGCTGCAATCACTGTTGTCTTGTTGGTTTTGGTGGTCAGACCAGCTAAAATACTTTGGTCACACAGCAAGATTTCAGCCTGAGATTTGTTATGGAAATGATGCATGCCAGCCAGAGACATCCAGCTCAAGCTCAAGGACTTTTTAGAAACATCTCTTCTCAGTTTATTGATTCAGCAGAAACCTGGAATTGAACCCTGCTATAAGCTGGCATGTGTAATTTCTGTGCAATCCTTCAACAACTGTGAAAACTGACAGATTTTAACAGCTTCCAATACAGTTTTCAATGACATTTGAGCAGCTCATTTCAGATGACCAATTAGTCTTGCTATTTGTGTCCGAAACTGATGATGGCTGGAGAGCCCTGAGCGTAGGTCTCCTGCCTAGAAGACAGATAACGGTTTAAGAGACCCAAAAGTTGCCAAGAGCTTCCTACCTTGAAAGCCAAGCTGATATCTTCAGCAGTGTGCACTGTAACATTATTTGAAGATCCCCAGGCATTAACTGTACATGGAATCAAAAAGTCTCCAGGAAGAGATGCAGTTGGAATTTTGCCTGATCCACCAGCAACTTCTCGACCGGGATCAAAGCGGTCTATTGTCAGCGTTACGCTTTCCTCATCTTTAAAATAAATAAATAAAGTTAGAGTTCAAGAGCAACAACTCTGCCTCTCCTTGATAACAACTTGCTTAACGAACCACTAAAGTGTCTACCTGATGTTTAAAGTTACCTTCATCTACTGCGAGAGTCCCAAGCAAAAAACACGAAAATAATTTCTTTTCATGCTGCTTAGCATGACGATAGGCAAGTCGCAAGGTTTTCTCCATCATAGATAACTTTGGGTTTCTAAAAAGAGACAATAAGCAAGGTTAAGACCCAAATTATTTTTAATGCTTTTTTTTTTTAGAAAGTTTTTATTATATTGCAACAGCCTACACATTCTTTTCTGTCCTTTAAAAAGAAAATACACTGAAATCCAAAAGCCCTAAGCAACAAAAAAGTAGGAATTAACAACACTGTATGAAATGTCAATGGAATTTTATCACTCCAAATATTCATTTTCAAGAAATCCGCTTTTTGCCTGGAGCAGTGTGGTCCAGAGCACCTTCCCTCTCCTCAGCAGCTCTAGACCAGATGCTTGGCTGCAGCAAATGTCACAGAAGCAGGATGGCCAGGGAAGAGTCTGAGTATTGTTCCAGCCCACATCCATCCATGACAGCCTGTACCTTAACTAATATAGAGCTCCTCAGGGCAGTCAGGTTATGACAAGATGCTCTGTATGATCATCTCAACAAGAATATTTTGACTGGACTAGTCCAGCAAACTAACGTCAGAGGGGAAAGGTTTTTCCTATGGAGAACAAATAGCAAGGAGAGAGGTGGGCTTTTAGTATGGAGAAGATGCAACAAGGAGAATGGAAAGCTTTTTCCTTTGAAGGGCAACATTGTCACAAAAACTGGAGATGAACAAAACTGAAGTATCTCACTATAAATGGAAAAGTTAGAAATACTAAGACCAAAGCACAGAAGCTCCAAGAAGTCTCCCAAGTTTAAAGAGCAGAATAGGTCAAAATACTTAACTAACTTTGACACTGTGATCTCTCATTTTAGCACAATATTTAGCGCAGATGCTTAAAGCAGCGGCAGACAAGGCTCAACGACACAGAAATGTAAGCATGGAGAAAAACTATGTATGTAAAATCACTACTTAGTTAAAAAAAAGGTAGCAAGTATGGATATAGGGCAGTAAATACATCAACGTTACTTCAGCTTGAGACAGCTCATCTCATTTTGTCTTGGAAAGAGGTCAAAACTGAAAGGAAAGCTACTGGTTTAGGTGAATGCTGTGATGATGGCTCATATCGTACTTGCTCAAGATTAAGTGAAGTGCCTCCACAAAAATAAGAGTAGTTTATTTAAAACTCAGTTAAAACTTAGAGGTTTTAATTTTAACTCCAGGAGCATTGCTTGGCAAGGATAAGTGGAGGCCTCTCTGCAAGAGCTGTCCACCTTTATATGTACACATATGCATATATTTGCTCAGATACTTGCTTTAATAAAATCCTGCCCTAGAAAAAAAATAAGAAATGCTTCAGATTTGCCTCCAGAGTCATTATAAACAAAAACACATCAGAATTTTTGCAATTTTAATCCAGATTCTTGAAGCAAGCAAAACGCTGGTTTAAGTTTTACTTGAAGCATGCTACACGTATCCAGTTTGTAAAAAGTTGTGTTCTTTTTCTCTGTAAGTATTTAGAGACAAGGTAAAACATGTTAAAAAAAACAAGTAAGGAGTTTTTACACCTTTTCACATGGAAAGGAAACAAAGAAACTGTAAGGTACTTCAGAATGAGGCACCTCTAAGCCACTTGACCGTGAGACACCATAGAACAGGAAAGTCAAAGCCTTCCAGTAAAAGTCCCTATATGCTTATAACGAACAGATAATTTGTTTCTTTGTGATATATTAGACTCAAAAGATAAAAAGAGATTTTGGATTATATAATTATTAGTTTATTTTAACCTTTAGCAGCTTAAAAAAGGTTCTTCATACCTGTAATAGGCGATGTGTGAGCCAATGACATCACCCATAGGGACTGGGTCCCAAAGCGCACGCTTTGACAGAGGGAAACTGAAAGGGACCATTCTTTCAGGAACAAATCTGGGAAGAAGATCACAGACATAAGAAAGGAAAACGGATTAACCTTAGTACTTTCAAACATTATTTATAAGAACAAAGGTGTAACACTAAGGAAAACAACAAATAGGATACATAAGATGTTGGTACTTTTTTCATTTCAAGTCCAGGCCAATGAAGCAGAAACTTCATCCAGTTAAGTAGTCAAGTATATGAGCTACAAAGTCAATACAAGACTGATTTCCCACCAGACGGTTCCTTTATGCAATCTTGGAAGCTGTGTAGGCTAAAATACAGGCTTGCAGATACAGCTCAAGAAAGCTGCTCTGGACAGGAAACACAGTGCACCAAGAAACTTGATTTAGCAAACTTATACTTAGATTGGCTTCTAAAAGCCTTGTCTTAATCACTTTTTAAAATCAGCAATAAATTCTCTTAAACTTTGAAGACTCACGAAATCAATCCTTGGCTGAAGTCAAATAACACAGTGCAAAATTTGCATTCAAACTCCAAAGTACCCTTAAGAAATTAGTGTGTAATCCTGTAGACTTATTTATACAAGCAGGATTAAAGTTTTTAAGAGTTGCCTAAACAAAATATATTAAGTAAAACACAAAGTATTAATGATCTGCATCATTAGGCAAACACATCAACACCTCTTAACAAACACAAACAAACTTCTTTTGTAGGTATCTGAAGCATCAAACTTTGCCAAGCTGCTTCCTTAGCATTTCCTTTAGCTCCCAGAGAAGAATTTCATCTGTTTGTAAGGCCGCACCTAAATATCTCGCCCAACTCTCACATCCCCAGCAACAGTTTGTAAAATGGTTTGGTTAGGAAGGGACCGTGAAGGTCCTCTAGTGCAACTCCCCTGCAGCAAGCAGGAGCATCTTCCACCGGAGCAGGTTGCTCAGAACCCCAACCAACCGGACCCTGAATGCTTCCAGTTAAACATCTCTCTGAGCAATCTGTGCTAGTGTGTCAGCAACCCCAACACAAAATATTTCTTCCTAATATCTAATTTAAACTTCTTTTTTACTTTAAAACTGTTACCCTCTGTCCTACTGCTACAGGCCCTGCTAAAAAGTTTTCCCCATCTTTCTTCTAAGGCCCCTTTAAGTATTAAAAGGCTGCACTAAGGTCTCCTCCAGAGTCTTCTTTTCTCAGAAGTGAACAACACCAACTCCTCAGCCTGTCTTCACAGGGGAGGTGCTCTGGCTTTCTGATCACTCTCGTGGCCTTCTCTAGACAAGTCCACATCCCTCCTGCGCTGAGGGCTCCAGCGCCGGACACAGCACTCCAGGTAGAGTCTCACCAGAGCAGCGTAGAGAGGCAGAATCACATCCCCTGCCCTGGTGGCCACATTTCCTCTGCTGTAGCCCAGGATAGGTGGCTTTCTAGGCCGCAAGCACACACTGCCGGCTCAGACCCAGCTTCTCACCCACCGGCACCCCCAGGGCCCTCCCCCCCGGGCTGCTCTCAATGTAAACATCCACTGGTTGCCATTAAAAGCTAAACGCCCACCAAAATAAGCCCTGAGGCTTGCAAAGGTGTAAACTCTCTTAAAGCCCCGCTGCTACTGCCAAGCGCGCTCAGACACCCCCAACCCGCAGCTCCCCTTCAACAGAGCCGCCCCGGGGGCTCCGCCGAGGGGGTAGCACGGAGCGGCTACCTGGGATCCGGGCTCCTGCTCTCCCCGCAGCCGGGGTGGGATGGGGGGGCTGCGCCAGCGAACCCTGAGGCAGGAGGGAAGCAGCCCGTGACACCCAAGAACCGCCTCTCCTCCCGCCACCACGGCGGCTCCCGCCCTACTTCGGCGCCTCCTCAGCTCACACCGCCCGCCTCGTTCCCCGCCGCCAACGGCCGCCGCCCAATCAGAACGCGCGGCCGCCCGCGCTCCCGCCCTCCCTCCAATCAGCGCGCGGCGGGGAGCGCCAATAGACCAATCAGAGCACACTTCTCTCTCACGCCCCGCCCACTACCTGCCTCCAGACAATCGGCGAGCGGCTAAGGGAAACGGATCGGCCAATCGGCGCGCGGCCGCGCTCCCGCCCCCTCCACCCGTTTTCAGCCAATCAGAGCGCGAGCGAGGGATGAGCTCGACCAATCAAGGCGCGGCTGCGCTCTCGATCCCGCCCCTCCACCCCGTGACAGCCAATCGGCGCGCGGGGAGGGGAACCCATCGGCGCGCGCCCGCGGGCTGAGAAACGGTCGGGGAGCCAGGAGGGGCGGCAGCGCGTTTGCCATGGTAGCGCGGGGGCGGCCCCGCGCACACTGATGGAAATTCATCCTCGTATTGCCCAGGCCCGATAGAGGATGCTTGCTTAGTACAATTCCAGACCGAGTCTTAGAGAGGTGATGTCCTGGCATTTTCCTTAGCAGCCCCCTCCACTTCAGACTAAACAGACCCTGTTCCCTCAGCTGCTTCTTGTAGGACTTGTTCATGGCAGGAAGCACTGTGATGGCTTCAGTTAGGCATCAAAGTAAACCGACACTGATACAAGACGTGGTTCTATGTGGAATATGCTTGGTTTAAGAGAGAGTGAAGTTTCATCTAAGTAGTTTTAGGTTTTTTAGTCTGACAAAACATCCCTCTCTTAGCATGATTTCTTTAGAAGATTACCAGGCACTGTTCATTCTTTAGAATCACAGAATAATTAGGTTGGAAAGGATCATCGGGTCCAACCATTCCCATCAATCACTAAACCATGTCCCTCAGCACCTCATCCACCTGTCCTTTAAACACCTCCAGGGAAGGTGAATCGACCCCCTCCCTGGGCAGCCTGTTCCAGTGCCTAATGACACTTTCTGTGAAAAATTTTTGCCTGATGTCAAACCTGAACCTCCTCTGGCGGAGCTTGAGGCCATTCCCTTTTGTCCTGTCCCCTGTCACTTGGGAGAAGAGTCCAGCACGCTCCTCTCCACAACCTCCCCTCAGGTAGTTGTAGAGGGCAATGAGGTCTCCTCTCACACTCCTCCAGGATAAACAGCCCCAGCTCTCTCAGCGGTTCCTCATAGGGCCTGTTCTCCAGCCCCTTCACCAGCCTTGTTGCTCTTCTCTGGACTCGCTCCACAGCCTCAACATCCTTCTTGTGGTGAGGGGCCCAGAACTGAACACAGGATTCAAGGAGTGGTCTCACCAGTGCCGAGTACACAGGGAGAATAACGTCCCTGGACCTGCTGGTCACGCCGTTTCTGATACAAGCCAGGATGCCACTGGCCTTCTTGGCCACCTGGGCCACTGCTGGCTCATGTTCAGTTGCTGTCAACCAGCACCCCCAGGTCCTTCTCCGCGCAGCTCTCCAGCCAGACTTCTAGTCTGTAGCACTGCACAGCGCACACATTCCGTCCCCAGCTCTTGTCCGGCTGCACACACTGACGGAGGCCGCGGCCCCGCGTTGCCCAGCCTGACAGGGGATACTCGCTCTCTCCAACTCCGTCAGGCGGCCCCGGGAGCCGCTTTGCCCCGCGCGGCCCCGTGGAGCGGGCAGGGCCCGGCTGCGCCTGTGCCGCCGCCGCGGGACCCGGAAGCGCTTCTGCTCGTCGGGGGCGGCTCGGCCGGCTCTGCCCCAGCGCCGCTGCTCGCTCGCTCCCCGCCCGCCGCGGTGCTGCTGCTGCTCCGCCGCCGCCTCCTTCTCGCCATGAAGCCCGTCGTCGTCTTCGTCCTCGGCGGGCCGGGGGCGGGCAAGGGCACGCAGTGCGCTCGGATCGTGGAGGTGAGGGCGGTGGGTCCGGAGGGTGCGGGACTGCACCGGTGCCTTACCCCCCCAGCCCTGGTGGGGTCTGTGCCGCTCCATGGGGCGGGAGGGGGCACGGGGCTGCGGGGGGCTCTGCGGTGGCGTCCATGGGGTGGGGAGGGGGGGACTGCACCGGTGCTTCCCCGCACGGTGGGGTTTGTGCTACTCCGTCGGGCGGGAGGGCGCTTCGGGGCTGCGGGGGTTCTGAACCCGTGGGGTCCGTGGGGCAGTCGGTGGGTGGGGAGGGCATAGGGCTGGGGAGGGGGCTCTGCCGTGGGGTCCGTGGGGTGTTTGGTGGGGGTGGTGCGGGACCGCGCGGGGCTCCGCAGGGCTGTGATGGGGCACCCCCATCGCCTGGTCTGGGCACTTGTGCGGCGCCGATCCCCTTGGAAAAGGCGATAAAGTAAAACCCTCCGAGCCCCATCTCCCCGTCAGCCGGAGAAGGGGTGCGGGCAGGCGGCTGAGCCAGGGGCTGGACCCTTCTCTTGGCCCCCAGCGCCCCTTTCCACCGGTGGCTCAGCATCCCGGACCCAGCATCCCGCATCCCGGATCCAGCATCCCACATCCCGGATCCAGCATCCCGACACTGTCAGACCGGTCCTGCCGCGGGGGTGGCTGTGGGGGTGCCACTCCCGTGCCTGGAGCCGGAGGCGAGGTGGCTCACAGTGGCTGGGAGCACGTTAGGATCAAGGTCCACGCCTTCTGAATCTGTCCCGTAAATGTAAGAGCTCGTACATTGCAGGGCGTTGGCTTTCTGACCCGGTGCCACGTCAGTAAGTTGTGAGAGTAAGATGTTAAAAATAAAACTAAGCTTTTATTCTATGGGAGAATTTGATAGAGGTCGAAGGATGTCCTGACCCCAGAGAAGATTAATCTTGTTCTCTTTTTTCGGAGAACCTTAATTTGACAGTATAGATTGAGAAGATGTTCTGCTAGACATTTCAGATTTTCAGCTTTCCAGATACGTTTTTGCAGCCCTTTAAGATAGAACAAGTATCCAAGAAGGAATGATGAATCATAGAATCATAGGATCACAGAATCACCAGGTTGGAAGAGACCCACTGGATCATCGAGTCCAACCATTCCCATCAAACACTAACCCATGCCTCTCAGTACCTCATCCACCCACACTAACCCATGCCTCTCAGTACCTCATCCACCCACACCTTAAACACCTCCAGGGAAGGCGAGTTAACCACCTCCCTGGGCATGCTACATGGTAAAATATTGTCCTTATTAAAATCAAAAATCCAGCGATAAGCACATTGTATTTGGGTGGGCAATTACAGAAGTAATTAAGGCTGAATGATTCCAAATGTGTGCATGTTGGATTTGAAACACCTCTCTCTTTCTCTCTCTTTCTCTCTCTTTCTCTTTCTCTCTCTTTCTCTCTCTTTCTCTCTCTTTCTCTCTCTTACTCTCTCTTACTCTCTCTCTCTTTCTCTCTCTCTCTTTCTCTCTTTCTCTCTCTCTCTTTCTCTCTCTTTCCAGTTGTGTATATTTTTCTCTTTGAAAGCCTTGTGGCATCACAATTTATCCATATCTGCGCTGAAAAAATTGACTAAACTGCGGCAATGACCGTGTTTCTCAACTGTTAGTGGAAAAAAAACCCCTGCAGCTCCTGTCACAGCTACATTTTGTATGTTATCTGTTCTGGTGATGCCCTGGCTGCGCTATTACAGTTTATCCACACTGCCATTATACCCCAGTCCTCAGTGTTGTGTAACTAAGTTATGGTGAATATGGTGCAGACTGAAAACTACCGTTACGACTTTAGTTCTGAAGGATTTTAACCTCAAATTACAGACTCTCATTCAAATTGGCTTATTCATAACATTAAGTTGTGGGATGAAAGGTTCATGGTGCTCATAAATTCTTTTTGGTGAAGTCAAATTCTGCCTCTGGTGCACAGCAAACAAATGAACTTAAATTGTACGGGGATCTTGTAGGCCATCATTAATGGCTTTCACCAAACTGTTAATTGTAGCCTTAGGGCTGAAGTACCTTGTGTGGCTGCTGGCCTGCTTTTAGAAGTATAAATGCCTTTGGCTTGATAGGGCTGTATAATTGGATAAAGACCACTTTATTAGGAGGCGTTCAAATGAGTCATTGCTGCTTAAATTATAGTTGCAGCTAAAAATGAAAGAAAGTTAACTTTGCTTGTACCTTATTTATTTTCTTTTCTAAGCCTGGAAAGGGAAGTTCAAATACTAATAAATGTAAATTTGCTTTAATTCTGCTAATCCTGTTCACTGCATGGAAAAAAGTTACTTGAAGTCAGTGGGCTGCCAGTAGAAAGCATGTGGATCTGCTGACGGTGATGGGTGTTTTTCCTGCTCTCTTGGACACCCCTACAGAAGCCCCTGGCTAAACTTTGAGGGAGAGCGAGTCTGAGGTAGTTGAAGGGAGAGTTGAACTGATGTGGCTTGCCGGTATGCTTTAGAATAAGGTGGCGTGAACAGGGAAGTGTTGATGAAATGCAGCAGAGAGCATTTCACCTTTTTTTAAAGCATGCATCCTTGGCCTGGCTCCTGGCAGTCCCCAGAGAGCCCTGGTGCGGGTGGTTGAATAGCCTGTATGCAGTCAATGCTGCCTTTAGGTGGAAGGTGTATTTTTGTTTGGATTTTAAGCCCTGTTGGTGGCTTGCCAGAGAGAAAAGGGGGCTGTAGCTGAGTAATAATAAACCTCATTCATCCTTGTTGTAAATGGACTGAATGATACTAGTTTACATTTGGAATGAATCTGACCCAGTATCTTGCTGTACATCTGAAGTTTGTGCTGAACAAAAAGTCAATATGAACTAAATATTTCTCGGTTGCTATTCATACTGGAGATTCGGGACAGCGCATCGCATGTGGAAAAAGTTTTCCTTTGCTGAGGTTAGAACATGGGTAGCTTTAGCATTAAATGATATTATTAACGAACAAAGGATACCTGTGTTTTGTAGAGCTATTACTACCTGGGAACAATTTTCCAAAGAGGAATTGTAATTGTTTTGCTGACTATGCTTTACATTCCCAGAGAAGGGAGGTGGCTGTCACACATTGTAGGCAAAACATGTATTTGTTAAGTACTAGCCTAAATCATCATTGCTCAGTACGTGTGTGCTGGCAAAGGCATTTATTCATGCCAAACTTGGACCAAAATGGAGAAATAATTTGTGGGAAGAAGATGCAATAACAAGCGGAAATAGATATTGACACAGTGTATGAAAGGGAACAGCAGGTAAGCGATTAGGTTTCTTTATCTTCACAGATAAGGTTGAAGGAGACAGCTGAACCAGGCTGGTTTTCTCCGATACAGACAGAAGGCTTGTGTGTACATTCCACAAACTCCCAGAATTGTCACTGAAATGCAGCTGCAACAGAACTGCTGCTCTGGACCACTTCCTTCTATTTAAGAAGGGATAAATCAGGATTCTGTCTTCAGTTCTTGCCCTCTCCTTTCTAGCTGTGCAGATTAATTCCTGACACCTTCCACAGCTCTGTTAGGTGGAGCTTGCCATCATCTGGGACCGTTGCTGTTGTGCGAGGCAGGATATTTCAGCAGGCAGTTGAATGATGTCATTTAAATGCAGGTTCCTGCAATAACCTTCATGCTTTCCACAGTGTTCGTGTCTTGTGTGACTGTGAGATTATTTTGTGTGTAGGACAAAACGAATGTGGTTTTTACTTCTGAACTTTGCTTATAAAAAGGTTATGGTAAAGTCAAGGGAAAAGTGCATCCTCTGCACAATGTATGCTTTCATGTACTTAAATTTGAAATCCTTATGAGCTTGCATCTTCAGTTGCTGGGAAGAATAATAACTAAATAATTTGTCTTTAAACAGGATTTGGGTTGTGGTTTGTTTGGTTGGTTTTTTGGCAAGGTGATTCTGTAGGGATTTGGGATATGCAAGACACCCCTCTCTGCGTATTTAAAATAATTCACCTCCACCACAGCTCTGTCTTATGTGCTTGTGGTTAAATCTGAAACGACTTACACGAGGTACCATGCTGAGCCTTCTCTTATAGGAGCATAAGTTAATATCCAAATGGAAAAAGCTGTTAAGTTGCTTTGAGGTATGTAAGGAGATTTCCTATGGTGAAGAAAGCAATGCAAAGAACTCATTGTATCAGAAACACTCTTCTGAAAGTAGGAGTGGATTTAGGTTTTGCTGTTGTGACATTAACTTCCTTGAAAGAGAAACTTTTTCCAAATTGTTTGCTTTAAATTCAACTTTAGAAATCTTTATTTAAAGAGTGCCAAGTATTAGTATTCTACTTAGCCTTAAGTTCTCAGTTTGTTTGGTTTTTTTAAATTTAAGTTTTTATTTATGAATTTTGGAGAATAGTCATTTATTTGCGCTCCCTCAAGATTTATCCCTGTACGCTTCCATTTTGCAGAATAGTGGGCATGGAGTGTAGACTTTCCCAAACTTACTGGTTGCCTGTTTTTGAGCTTAGAGTTCCTGAAGCACTGGGGGACTCTGTTTGTCCCCTGCTTCCCTGAGGGCACTGTCAGTGGGATCTCCTTTGTGCGTTTTGCTTTGTTAATGTGGTGTTTTGTTTGTTTTTCCTCCCCCAGAGGCAAGAACATATTTCAAATGAAGAAAATGTCTTCTTTTTTTTTTTAATTGGAGTAAGCACACAGAATATCTGTTACTGCATTATAGTTTGTACCCTGGCGTTTTAATTCTGTGTGCTAACTGCTGATAGGACAGACAAAAGCTTTTTTGGGTTAAAAAAATGTGGAGACTGCAGGCTTTGACATGGTTCTGGTTTTATTTTAACTGGTTCTTGAACGGTTTCTGTAGCAAATTTCAGTTGTTTATTAAGGTTGCCCGAGATATGACAGGTCAGAACTAGGGCAATAAAAGTTTGTATTTTATTTGTTTAGATCTTAAGCCCTGTGACTTTCATTTTCAGAGTAATGATGATAAGCCAAGATAGGAGTCAAGGTCACAGTAGTAGTTTGTGTTTCTCTTGCTTTTTCTTGGCTTCTGCTCACTTAGGGAAATCTCAAGCTGTGTGTTTACTGGAGAGATGTGTTGCTGGACCACACAGGGCTGAATCAGAAATAAACCTTGTCCCCCTGGAAAGCTGGCTGTGCACTGCACAGGTCCTTCCTCACTGCCTGGAGAAGATTGCCAAAGCAGACTACGTCTTAGTCGAGTGTGACACGTATATGACTCATGAATTTTCAGTCGTATTCATCTATTTATTGTTTTACTGAACACAAAAGATCTTCTGTCTGCAGAGTGGGAATTGCAAATCCTGTCTGACAGAAGAAAACTGCACGTGGCTATAGGACGGGGGAGAGAAGGGCATCCCAGGGTGACTGCAGTCACGGGTTGTAATTTGGGGATGTGAAGCGCACAGCTTGCGTGTCCCAGTTTGTCCTGCTGAGTGAGAACTGATTTACCAGGCCACTGTGAGACAAAAAAGTGAGCAGTGTTTTACAGTGACTCCATAGAGTGCTGCTAAGTGCTGTTCTGAGTGACACCTCAGTGGTGGGAGTGATGGAAAATTGAGCTTACCTTTCCATGTCACTGTGATTTTTTTTTATTGTTTTGTTTTATTTTATTTTTGAAAGCAAAGGAGGAAGACGTTTACAGTGGTACTGAAGGTGGCTGATTTCTATTTTTTTATTCACAGTCAACTTTTGTAAGAGATTTGTATTATGATTCTCCAAGTATAAAACCAGTTTTAAAAATAACAAGAACTTGTATAATAACTTACTGATATAATCTTTTTTTTTTCTTCTTGTAGAAAAACATGCCAGTCCTCTAACATAGCAGAAAACATCAACTCTGCAAATAAGTTTTAGAGGAGTTATTTCTGTATTTTCTTTTTTGCTCAGATTTTGGGTGCTGGGCTGCAAGTATTTGGATTTTTTTTTTAACCTAGTTTCTATTTCAAGAATAGAATGATTCTATTCTTCCTTTCAGTCTGACTTTATGAGCCTGGCATATATGTGTCCTTCAAGAACTGGAGAAACTGCTTTTTCATTGTTTGGCTGCCACAGTCCTGCTGCCTTTCTTAATTTGGAGGAGAAGAATTAAGCACTAATAGCATCAAGTCACGTTCTGGGGATTGCATCAAGATGTGCTTGGCACTGCTGGAAAGTCGTGCTGGCACAATGCAAACCTTGGCAGGACACAGGAGTGTTTTGCCCCATTTTTTTTTGTGCAGTTACATCACAGTCCTTTTCGTGAGCACTTGGGGATGTGACGATTTTCCCCAATTCAGGACATTTGCTGAGGCCTTATCTCGCTTGAGATGAAAGAATTTGTGCCTTGTATGTGTTGATTAAAACTGGCAAGAGTAGCGTGAGCGCTGCATCTCTGAAGGCTTCTGTGTATGGAGCAGCAGCCAAACCTTTCTTTGTGCTTGTTTGCATTGTTTAAACCGACATGTTTTCTTTGGCTCTTGACTCAGTGCAGTTAACAAATAGATGTTTTGCCCCTGAAGGAGAGGTTTGTTTTTCTTATAGCCTGGCTAATCCATTCTGAAGGTTACTCTAGAATACAATATACTATTATCTAAAACGAGTCTATTTCTACAACAGCACTTTAAAACACTTTTACTTTCCTGTTCAGCTGTTAAAGCCTGTTTTAGTTTGCTGTTTCAAAAGACAGAGAGTTCCAAAAATTGTCTGACTCAATTTCGTTTTCATGCACGGAAAGGGAAATGCCAAGGAAAATTAAATGGTTTGGTAATCCTCTAAAACCTAAGGGATTATACTTTCCTCCTGTTTTCTGCTTTGTAGATACTTGATGTTAAAAATATCATCATTCTTTAACTTTAGCACAAAGAACTACATGTTAATTTCGGGTTCAGCAGAGTAAGGTTTCTTGTGTGTAAGGAAAGATTTATTCTGGTTTGTGGCTTCTGTAGTTCATAGTTCATATATAGATTTGCAGTTAAATAGGCGTAGCCAAATACAATGCACATTAAGCAGGAGTACAGTGAGCTTGCAGAAGATGTTTGTGGGGCTTTTTCTTTGCAATTATTTATGGCAAAATGTTGTGCTTTTTTTTTTTGCCAGCTGTATAGAGTTTTGGAGATCTAGATTATTATATCCCTTCTTAAATTATGACTATGGCAGAAGTGTCTGAGACCAGGTTGGATGGGGTCTTGAGCAGCCTGGTCTGGTGGGAGGTGTCCCTGTCCACAGCAGGAGGGTTGGAACTGGGTGATCTTTAAGGTCTTTTTCAACCCAGCTCATTCTACGGTGGTTCTGTGTTTCTAACTAACTTTCCATGCTTTTGTACTAAAACTGGAAAGCACCTGAAATGTTTTTAAAGTCACTTAGTGGGTTGTGTAATATTCCTGTTGTACTTGGTTCAGTAGCCAAGTTTTTAAATCCCAAGTTCACAGTTTTTGAAAGTGTGTAATCACATTATTGTGTTCCTCAGATACCTTTTTTTGGAAATCTACTTTGGATGTTACTGCAACCAAGCTGATGATAACCCTGAAGTTATTTTGCTGCTGCTTTAGTTTTGTTTAAAAAATTTAGGATGAGCATGTATAGATGGTGTACTCTGGTTGGAGTCTACAGCTACCCTAGGTAATTGCCAAGGAGATGTCTTTATTGCTCGTTTTTCTGGACTGCATTTGGTTAAGAAGCTTAGTTAGTTTCCCTGAGGTGTTAGATGAGCTGAGGAAATGATTGCTTTGTGCTCTGAAATTTCATTTATAACAATGTGTATCTCCTTGGTAAGAGTTTATTTGCAAGTTTGCACTAGGTGTCTATTTATGATGATAAATGCCTGAGAAATTCAAGCATAATAAATATTTTCATTGGTATTTTGCACTAGCAGGTGTGGTTTTTTTAATATGTAGTTTGACGTGAAAGAAAAGAGTGATGGTGTTTGCTGTTTTCCTGCATATTGGTACTGAATTGATAAATTTGGACCTGATCTCTCTGCTTTCTTTGTTTCCTGTGCACGGCATGAGAGGGTGGTACCCAGTGTAGCTATTTAGCTTTGTCTGCCACATCATCATTCTGAGAAAGCACTAGTTTTCCCTCAAGGGCTGTCCGCTGAGTTTGTCAAGTTCATCCCAGGGGAGGACATGGCCAGGGCTGGATTTAGAGGGTTTGTAGCTGCTGTGTTAGTTGCAGAGTTACAAGTGATCTGGCCAAGGTAGAGGAGGAAGTTGGTGCCAGGACCCCAACGGGAACATAAGGATTTCTGACTCGTACTATGTTTAAAACATTCCTCCAGCTCCAAAGGACCTGGAATTGCCTTGTGTTTTTCTTTAAAAGCAGGTAATTAGATAAAATTACAAACCTGTTGTGTAAACATAGCAAGGAAAGGCACTAACTTTTTTGCTTTGTAAATTAAGACTTGAGCTGGTAATTGATAACATCTTAAAATTTTAGGTAGTTGAGCTGTTAGGATGGGATGTAGCTGGTGATTGTTAAATGTCTCATTGCAGAGTATAACATTTCAAGAAGTGCTTTCTGGACTGTGAGACAGTCCCATTTCCAAATATGACAAAATTACCTTTGAAAACAGGACACAAATACATTAAATATGAAAAAAATACTAAGCAAAGCCCTGTCAAGCATTTTACTGAAGTAGCTCTCTACTGCTGTGTTTTCCTTGCGTACCAAGTGTGCTGTATTTTCAGATTACACACTGAAGATGAATTAGATCTGTCACTAGCGAAATGCTATTCCCTGTGTTTTTCTGCTGTGTTGTTAAGATAAATGTGATTAACATTGTTGGCCGATGTTAAGTTTGCACGTGTACCAATTCAAGGGAGTCTATTTCTGTTTGTTTTGCACGTTCCAGAAATACGGCTACACACACCTTTCTGCTGGTGACCTCCTTCGAGATGAACGGAAAAGGCCAGGCTCACAGTATGGAGAACTCATTGAGAACTACATAAAAGAAGGGGAAATTGTACCAGTTGAAATAACAATCAGCTTGCTAAAGAGGGTAAGGAAAGGGCTATTTCCTTGATGGTTTACCCTTGCAGACTAAGCGATAAATTGATAACTGTATTCTGGAAGAGTTGCCTTCCCTCTTGTGTGTCTCGTATGAAATGGCACACGTGTAGGTGCACGTCGCCTACTGGGCTTCTCTTAGCAATTACTTGTGTTTCTTTCTGGCTGGTGGAAGGGCAGTAGGTGATGGCCTCTGATACCTGTGGAAATGTGAGAATGGATTAGGGTTTCTTTGTTTTATTTTATTAGTAGCTCTAGGGAAATCAGTGAAAAACTGTATTTTGTATTTCCCTTAACTGGCTTTTGAACTTCGAGGTCAGTTCAGGCATATTTGACTGAAGGCTAGAGGCCTTGAAGGTACTAAGTCTCATAAAACTAAGTTTTATGAAAAGAGATAGCCAGGTGAAGGAGTAGAGCACCTGCTAATGTTCCTGTGGAAGGAAATGCTCCAGCCTTTATCCTGATTAGATGTCTGGGAAAACAACCAGAGGTATCTCCTTTGAGACAGAAAAGACTTCTCTCATTCATGGCACTTCATTTATCTGGATTTTTTCCATTAGAATTTGCTCTAGATCAAGGATGTTTTGGCATCTTATAATGTAACAGCGCTTTCCAGTATATTGTAGAAAATCAACTTTAAAAGCTGGGATTGTGTGTTATAAAATTTTTGAACTTTATGAAATAGTCAACTCAGTTTTTTTGAAGGTTGTGTTGGAGTATCAGTAAATTAATTAGCATGCATTGAAGGTGAAACTAAAATATATTTTGTAAATCTGCAGTAATCTTCTCAATATACCATGTCAACATTTTGGGGGTAATTTAGTAAGTAGATAAATGCTTGTATGTGCAGAAGATGATGAATTGAATTCTTTTTTATCAGGCTATGGATCAAACAATGGCTGCCAATTCCCAGAAGAACAAGTTCTTGATTGATGGATTTCCTAGGAATGAGGATAATCTTCAAGGCTGGAATAAGACTATGGATGGAAAGGCGGATGTTTCTTTTGTTCTCTTTTTTGATTGTGACAATGAGGTAATGAAGCGTGTTATTCTGTAACTTCCTTTCTTGCTATATTGTGCGAATCGCTCAGTAACAGCAGTAAAACTGTCAGGTAGTGGATGGACCAGTGTAGGAGTAGAAAACTTGGTCTGCGAGTTTCAAGGATTTTTTGGCAACTTGTTTTTGCAGGTGAAAAAGTGCATGGTTTTGAAATAGCAGGCTGCTAATCGCACTTTTTATTATCATGCGAGTAAATTATATCAAAGAATTGCTTCAGACAACTGCAGTCTTAAGGGAAATCTGTGAAAACTTTAAATACATGATACAAAATTATTTGGTTAATTTCAGAAAACAGTGATCTGTTTACTCTTGGTAACTGTCCTTTAGTCCAAAATGAACTTGATAGCAACATCTGCTTTAATTCTAAAGTGCTGGCAGCAACAGGCTTAACTCTCTTAGTTATGAGCCGTGCTATAGGATAGCCAGTAATCAACATTGTATTCAGCAAGTCATTAAATTACAAGGGCATTTTGACAGTGATAGAGTGTATTCATTTAACAACTGCCATGATATGCTGTCTTTTTAATGTGTCAGTGCCCTTGAGGTATAAAAACTGATATGAGAATCCCAGCACCTTAAGCTGCCTTTCTTCCTTTTCCCCAGTTTCCAGAAAAATTGCTACTATTTTTTTTTCAAATTTGATATTATTTTTAGCCTCAAATAACGAGTGTGTGATTATTTTTGTCTCTTTCAAAACTTAGGTTAAATTAATTTTTTCTCTTGGTGGGTTGTTAATTTTGGGATTATATTTTTTTCACTAGATCTAAACATAGACAACATTACCTACGTAATTTTCTGGATTTTCTTTACTATGGTTGTACTGCATAGGAGAAAATAAATCTTAACCAGTGCATGAGTAGAGTAAATGTATGCTTTGTGAATACGTGTGTCTGCATTGCTTGCTTGGCTTTGTTTCAAAACTTAGCTCTTTGGGCAGCTTTTAACTACGGTCAGCTCTTTATTTTTTTACTTAGATTTTTATGTCATCATTTTAGCAACGTAAAGTAAGAGCATTTTAGCTTACAATAACTTAGTATGTAGCTTTAAAAAATTCTTGGGCGAACATACAGTGACTTTATTTCAGTACAGGCTTATATTAGTAGTCTTAATTGGACAGACTGCTTTTCAGAAGGTCCCCACACATCCTTGAGAGTCAGGTAATTTTCTTATAATCTGGTGAACTGGTCAAATTACAGAGTTTGATGTTGCCTTTTCTTCCACTGACCCCAATCCAATTTTAAGATACCCCCCCTTTTAATAGACTGATGAAGAGTAAAGCTGTCATAATTTTTTTTTCTGTGGAAGAATCTAGCTTTCCATGTGAATTCTGGTTACATCCACCAGATCGAATTTAGAATGAGAGGAAATAGCATCAAGCTGTGCTAGGGGAGGTTCAGATTAGATAGAAAAAAAATCTTCACTAGAAGGGTTATTAGGCACTGAATGGCTGCCCAGGGAGGTGGTCGAATTACCATCCTCAGAGGTATTTAAAAGATGGGTAGACAAGGTGCTTGGGGATATAGTTTAGTAGTGCACAGGTACGGTTTGGACTCAATGATCTTAAAGGTCTTTTCCAACCAAATGATTCTGTGATCTGGAAAACTTTTTGCGTGCTGGGCCTATTTAGATTTTCAGGGGTTTTGCTGTGTTCCACTTCCAAGATAGCACCATGTGTTCTTGATTGTGATGATCCTTTTGATGTTTTTTGTAGATATGTATTGGCCGCTGTCTTGAAAGAGGCAAGAGCAGTGGTAGGAGTGATGATAATCGGGAGAGTCTGGAAAAGAGGTACCATCTTCAAAACCTTTAATTTCCTCTCTGTTTATATTTTACTGTGTAATGCTTTCTTCCTTTGTGCTTCCTCCTAGAATTAATACCTATTTGCAGTCTACTAAGCCTATAATAGACTTGTATGAGAGAATGGGAAAAGTCAGAAAAGTGGATGCCTCTAAATCTGTTGATGAAGTAAGTACGTAAGCCAAAAAAAAATTATACAGGGTAAATATTTTTGGCGTTCTTTTGAGTCGCGTATATGTGTGGTTAGTGTGCTAATTAGGCACTGATGTTTATTACTGAGTCAGGCTGTGGAACTCTCATTTTGACTCCTGAAGAACTGATTAAGATGGGAATAACTCGAAGAAATCAATTAGTTCTGCTTGAATGCGAGCGGGACTAAACACATTTTCAGTGATTGCGTTTAGCAGTGCCTTGTCTTTTTCACTTTCATGAGCTTTTGCTTTTCTGAAGTAGCATTGCTCTTCTGTCTCAGTTTCCCAGAATTTATGCCAATTTTACTATTAAAGAATCATGTCTTAGAAAAAACTGTATATATTTTTAAACACTGTCAGTTCTTGTGTATGCCGGTTTAACTTAAAGAAACTGTGGGACTAACACTTCATAAAATTAATGTTTTTCTTTCTCTTTTTAGGTTTTTGAAAAAGTTGTACAAATTTTCGACAAAGAAGGCTAATTCCCAGCTTGAAAGTTTGTTTAAACTTGTGCTTGAATCTTGCTTGAATAGCTGCTACTGCAGTCCACTCTTTGTAATTGTTTTAAAAGATTTTTTTATTGTTTTTCACATATCTAGTGATGATTGGAAAAGCAGTTGATTACAAATGGATCTGTTTTTTAAATAGGTAATAATTTCTTGTGGCTATAGTATACAAATTTCAGGGGTCTGTGTTAGTGCAAGTTCAGTTACACAGCAAAACTGCGGTTAGAACATCTCTGAGGAGACTATTTATTGTGTCACACTTCTGTGCCTATCTTGGGCGGCCATTCTTATTCCTCATTGTCATACACCTTTTTTTTTTTTTTTTGAGGATCGACTAAACAGCAGAATTAAGCAATGAGAGACCCTTTTGCCCTTATTTGTTTTTCAGATGCTTGGACCAAATTTAGCAGATATTTTTCAGAGTATAATTCTGTCACAAAATTCCCTCTTGTCCCCAAACCTCAATTCTGTAAGTCAAACTACAGTTAATATGAGGATCTGTTTTAGCAGTTCTCACAAAACTATTTAATATACTGTCCAGTAATAGACGTACAAAGTACTTTGTGGAAATTGGTGCTTCCTTATGACTCTGGATGTAAACTGTCTCGTGAGTGCTTGAGTACCTGGATGACATGGCCCTGGGCTTTACCTTGTCTTCATTCGCAAAAGATTAAGAATATAATTTCAAAGTCAGGTCAGTATTTCCATACTCATTTATTTTTAATGATAGTTATATTCTTAATTATAGCATGGTCTTCACGAGATGGCCAAACTCTTAAATAGTGTACAATAAGCAAAATCTTGCAACAGTTCTGTCTTTTGTAACAAGTAGAAGGGATTTTCTGTATTATTATTGAAATACTGTGTTGCTGAATGCTTTAAGGTTTGTTACATGGGGAAATATTTTTATGGTTAAACTAGTGAACTTGTTTCCCTAAAATTGTATATTTTAATAGCTCTTTGTTTGAAAAGATTGTAGATTATTGCACTTCTGTTATTATACGGTCAGCTGAGGGGAATTTACCTGCAGAAAACTGTTTCATTCCCTTAATAAATTGGATCCTGCTTCATCACATTCTCTTGAATGAGCCAGGTATAGTCAGCAGCAATAGTTGGGATATGGAGATAACTAGTTGAAACAAACGGATTTAAATGTTTGTACAGATGTGGTGTAATTCTGCCTTTTGTTTAAAGTAACCTTTTCACTCCCCTATACCATATACATAGGTCTGTGGGGGCCCAACCATGCATTCCTTGCATGCTCTGAGCTTTCAGTGAAAAAAGGCTCCATAAGACTTGAAGATGAGCATTTTAACTAATTTTAGCAATAGAGTGGTTCTTCCTACATTAACTGACACTGTAATTGGTTTATGATATGCTAATAGGTGTTGCAAACTACAAGGAATTGCAATTTGAAAATCCTAGGGTTCAGCTTTTCTTTATTGTTTACTTTCTCTGTTTAGGAAAAGCTTTAAATTAAGCCTAGCTTCTAATTAGAATCAGACATGTTGGTCCTCATCCTGCAATCTAATCTGCCCAGGCAGATTTGTATTTGCATGAATTCTCATCTCGCTGAGGTTCTTGAGGCTGCTGGACTGGGGAGGAGAGGGGTACAGAAACAAAGAACAAACTACAGTATCTTTTTCAGTATGGTAGGAGGTCAAACAATGGACTGAACACAAATAGCTGTTTACTACTACAGAACATATGGACCATGACTGCTTTTTTTTAAGTGTGCGAGGCTAATTCTTTTGCTTTATGAATCCCACCCCTCTCCCACCTACCCCCCAAAAAGAAATAATGTATAAGTATGCTGACATAGGATAGGATCCAGCAAAACTGTGTGTTTTGATATGAAGGTTAGAATCAGGGTTTTTCCAAAAAGACTTCAAACAGGATTCTTTAATCTAATTAGAGAGATTTAATTCTCTTTTGTTTGTAAGTATACTGGTTTTTACAAGTTCTGTTCAGAATAGAGTATCTGCTTTCTCTCATCATATACTTTTCTGGTTACTTAAATGCAGAAACAAAGAAAACCATTTGGAGCAAGTTTTTAGGCAAAAACAATGTTTTGGCAATATTGAATTTGGAGTGGATTGTAATGTCTGTGCAAGAACTAGATTTTTTTTTGTCATTTTATTTATTGTAAATGCCATTAAATGTGTTACCAGTTCTTTCAAGTTGGACTTATGATTGAAATAAAGATTAAAGGCACTGTGCCAGTGTGTTGTGTCCATTTAGCAACAAAACTGTACAAAGAATTCGAGGAGATTCAATAAATAAACTTTGTTCTGCGGCTTAGTAAGAGTGCTTGGCTTACAGTTATCTGTCACAAGCCATATTTTTCATGTATACCTGTCTATATAAAGTGTGTATTTACTGATGTTAGGTAGTTGCATGGCCTCATGCCACCAGGTATGTGCATGGAAGTTCAGTTTTCATCATCAAAACTCGAGTTCTGAAGACCCTCTTCAGCACAGGATAAGACGAGGCAATTGTCTGTGGAATTCGTACCTTTTCTTGATTATAGAGGTTTATCAAATGACTGTTTGTATAGTTGCGCAGTGGTAATTCATTTGGCACATCTGAAAGAAAGGGGACTGGAAGTGGACTAAGAAACACAAAACTGTCGGAGACCCTTTTTGTCTTGATTTCTCATGCTTCCTTGCTCAATCACCAGCTGATTTCCTGTATGCTGTTCTGCTGCTTTGCAGGTCATGCTTATGTGCTGTGCTTGAGGCTGTGTTCTTAAAGGAGATTGGCACAGTATAATACTCTTTACAAAAAAACCTGAGAGGTTGCCAGGCTTATTTTGAAGTAAGTCTTCACATTTTGCATACAGGTTTGTTGGAAAATGAGTTGTTAATTCAGATATTAGTTTCCAGTAAAAAACATGTTAAAATCAAAACCTTACTCTGGAAAGATTGGCAGAGCAGTTCTGAGAGGGATGAGGAGAGTGGAGGATTTTCCAGCAGTGGCAGGTATCATTCTGCTGGTAGAACTACGTAGATGTAGCTGAAACTTTATCCTGAGGTTGTAGCAGCTCCTTGGAGACCAACTGACAGTGGCAAGGCTCTGGTAGCCTGCCCCAAAGCAAGCTTTCCACTCCCACGAATGGGAGGCTTAGAACAGAAATTCCCTACCTTAAAGATATGTGTTTGATGGAGTGGGGGCAGGTGAAGGCCATAAGCACTCAGCTGAGGATTGCCGCAGTGGAAGATACTCCCCACTAGCAAGGTTTGTTCATGAAGAGATGATTCATGAAGGTTTTCCGAGGTCTTCTGCAAAATGCTGTGTCTCACAACAGCGAGAACATCTGTGCTGCCGCCCAGGCTGAACAGGGAGAATGGGAGAGTTAAATGGAAAAAAAAATCTCAGTTCAGGCTGGAGCTGCCAACTGTCGTTACCGATTGGCAGTTTCTAGCTGCCAGCATTTAGGAAAGTTGCAGCTTAGGGGATTACTTTTCTGCTTAGTTTGAAGTTCAATACCAGTTTGGTCCCTGTTGTGATACAGATGTCTCTGAAAACTGTGATCTGTGAGTCCTCAGTGAGCCTCCTGCTTGGGGAGGAGAAAGAACAGGTTATTTCTTCAAGGTGTGGTGTAGCAGGACCTGGAGAGCAGGCACCTTGGGGCTGCATTCTTGCCACAGTCCAAAGATCCTGGGGTTAACAGCTAATAATGAAAACCACAAGATGATGCAGAGGATTCAGCAAATCAGGTAACAAAGGAGACAGTTAAAAAAAATACTAAGAATTTTGGTTTCATATAGCAACAGTTCTCACCCTCTTTTCATCTGTAGACCTTCATAAATCTTCCAGCGGAGACAGGTAGGCATAGATGAATTTAATCTTGCTGCTCTGCTATTTTTTATGGATTGGATAGTTAAAGAAGGTAGTTTTCAGCCTGTGGTCTGTAGACTATTTCTGTTGCTAACAATAGGTGTCTATTGAGTATTCTAATCTGCTCAGCTGATATATTTTCTATCCTTTTTGCTTTCTGCCTTTGAATGTCTTTTCCTTACCTCTCTAAATTGCAGACGCTGATTGGGATGGGGAAGGGGATTCTTTTACCAATCTCTGTGTGCCTTGCAAAGGAAACAAAATCTTCTAAATGCGTTCAGTTGAAGCAATTGGAACCTGTTTCTGCCAGCCAGCTTTGGTGTGTAATCTGTTACAAAACTGATGTAAGCACATTTTGCTGGTTTTTTTCCCCCCAGCTGGTGTATTACCTCTGCTCTTTGCTCCTATGTGAGTGAGATCAGATGTATCTGACTTGCTCCAGCACAGTGCTTAGCAGCAGTTGCATGAAAAAACTTCCTGATCGCTAGTTGTTAAACTAGCAGTGACCTGTTATGCTTCAATGGAAACAAGTGAGATGATTGAGGAGGGGAGGAAAGATGCTTAAAGAAGCTCAGTCAATTCTGCTTCACGAGTCAGACTTCAGCTTTAGATCCATATCTGTTCTGCACAGT
Source organism: Piaya cayana (assembly GCA_013389865.1). NCBI lineage: Eukaryota > Metazoa > Chordata > Aves > Cuculiformes > Coccyzidae > Piaya > Piaya cayana. Next base: position 808,635 of record WAAB01006309.1, on the reverse strand, counting down.
GGCAATGCTTCTATTTAGTCTCACTATTTCATGATTATGATGGGTAGAAATTCATGCAGAAGCATTCCCTGCCTAGAAGTTACCCATCTCCCCTCATTGACTCAGCCACCTTGAATTCCAGGGGTTCTGGAGATAGGAATTTGTCTTCAGTATAAAGCTGTAGAAGCTACGCTGGCCAGGATGAAGACAAATAGAGCTGTGCTTGTGAAGAACGAGACGCACGGCTTATTTCACTGCAGGCAGTAATGCCAGGCTATTTTGTCATCCTGGTTTATAACTGCACTCAGGCAGTAAAGCAGAAATTTTCTTTCCCCTCAACTGCTTGGCAGAAACCTTGCTTTTGTTTAAAGTGCTTCTTAAGCACTGTGCAAACCATTCAGTCCTAAACCAAATACCCGTCTGAGTTGGGCTTTTTCTTTCCAATTTACAAATAGGAGGGTTTGGTTTAGCTTCTTGTAATAGCAGTGAGACAACTCCTAGAAAATGCTGGCGCCATCCCAAAAGATATTATCTGCTTTATTCTGGAGGGCTTTTTAGCACAATGCAGTTTCTTCATGATAAGAAATAGCAGAGATTGCTGTGCAACTACCACAGTGTAATGATATGTGGATGGTAAGTGGTATCTTGTACAACTTTTGTGCTCAGCACGCATTTTTATTTAGTGCCATGAGACGTGAAGAGATTTTTTTTAGGATAGTTTCTCAGTTGGATCAAGTTTTAGGAGTGAAGCTTAATCTGTTGTGGAGATCTTCAGGGACAATCAGAGTGTATAAAGGTGTTTGGAAGATGTACTGCACACAGTGGTCCTCCTTCCTGACTGAGCAGAGAGCTGTCTCTTTAGGTTGTTGTTCAGGGCATTACTACTGTTGTTATCTTAATCCAGGACCAGCTGAAGTCCCCAGCTGTCACCACCAAGTATCCTGAAAACCAAGTTAAATTCTAACCGAAATACCTCTGTCCTTTTCTGAATACCTTCTCTGATTTCATAGAATCATGGAATAGTTTGAGTTGGAAGGGACCTTAAGGCTTATCCAGTTCAAATCCCCCAGCCATTGACAACGATGCCCTCCCGCTGGATCAGGTTGCTCAAAATCCCATCCAACCTGGCCTTGAGCAGCTCCAGGGAAGGGGCATCCGTGAGTCCTCTAGGCAACCTGTGCCAGTCCCTCACCACCTTTACAGTAAAACCTTCTTCCTGATATCTAATCTAAATCTCCTCTCTGTCATTTGGATATGATGGTGATCATCAGTGCCTTTATTTCAGGGGAAGGACCGACACAATCTGGAGTTAAACTGCTGCCCTACCTCACACTCCACACACACAAACCTCTGTGAGAGAGTGATGCTTTCTGGGAGCTGTAGTGTCTTCCTTGCTTCCATTCTCCTTTCTAGTTCATGCATCCTGGATGGACAAGATTTCCCAAGGTATAATAATACATCCTTACCCCAAGAGGCGAGTTGGTAGCTGAACCACGGGAGAAACCCTGGGGCATGGAAAACAACAATGGTATGAAACATCCTGAATGCATTTTTCAAATGAAAGTCTAATCAACAGCAACATTTTTGCTGGGTAAATCAGAATGTCCATGGAAAGCAGGAAGAGGGATAATATTGCTATGTTCTTTCTAATTTAAAATTTTCTGCAGAAAGAAAGTGCATTTGACCACTTCCTTGAGACAGAGAGCTCAGGATTTGAAGTGCTGTTCCTGAAGCAAGCATTGCATTTGGCTCACCATGTGTGACATCTTGTAAAGCATCCCTGGGCTCTTGGATGCTGTTCTTTCCAGCGAGAGCAGATTGCTTCCAGCAATAAACATCCCACAAAATTATGTATGTTCTCTAAGAAAAGTACCAAGATTTTCTGCTAATTGCAAAAATACATACTGGATGCCTTCAGCATCTGTTGTTTATTCTCCAACCAGCTTTCATCCAAAAGTAACCTTTAAACAAACATTAAGATAGGGTAGTGTGACTGTTCCAATATGTGTCACGCGTCTACACCCTCCAGTTTAATTATGCTTGAAACATATATTTATAGATGACTTCTAGTGAGAGGAAGAACTTGTTAATACCTCCAGCTCAGAGATCTTTACAACCTGGAGAAAATGATCCTCGATGCTGGAGCCAAAACATGTCTCGAGCATTTATTTAGCTGCTCTCTTTTCCTAAGCCCAGCAGAGGATTTTGTTCACACGACAATTGCTTCAATCAACCACAAGGTGGGGTGAAAGGCTCGCAGAGTGGAGGAGGCAGCTTGAAAGTGTCATTCATAGGCTGTACAGTGTTTCTCGTATAGTGAAAGACCTCGTTTTTAACAAAAAAAAAGCACGCTTTAAAGAAAAATCAAACCAACTTTTAAAAGTCCCCATAAGGAAATAGATATTTTTGGATGGCTTTTTTTTTTTTGTTGCACTGAGATCTGCTATATTGGTAACTTGGCAATGGTGAACATAGTGGTGTTTTTTTTTTTGTCAAATAGTTTAATTGCATCTAAGGGGAACAACTAGTTGGGGCCAACTTAATTCTCATGACTGCTCTGTGCCACCACATTCATCATGGGTTTGTCATCTAGCTGAACCAACTAGGCAAGTTTCCAAGATTGGCTTGGGTGGGAGCTTTCTGTTAGGGAAGGAATTGCATATCTGGTACCACGACAGAGAAGTATTCTTGATTTCTCAGGAATATAACATCTCTCAGCAGTCATGTCCAACCTACTAACGTCCAAAATTAGAGAATAAAAGGCTAGATAATTATACTTCAGATAGATAGCACGTGGTTTTAGAAGTGCAAGGTCCTGCATCTGGGTCAGGGCAATCCCAAGCACAATTTTAAGCTGAAAGAGGGGAGATTTAGATTAGATATTGGGAAGATTTTTTTTTTCCTATGAGAATGATGAGGCACTGGCACAGGTTGTCCAGACAAGTCATGGGTGCCCCCTCCCTGGATGTGTTCAAGGCTATGTTGGATGAGGTTTTCAGCAACATGATCTAGTGAAATGTATCCTTGCCCATGGTAGGGAGGTTAGAACTGGATAATCTTTAAGGTCTTTTCCAACCCAAACTATTCTATGATTCTACGAAGTTAAGAAGAACATCATTTAATCAAAATGATAAGACACAAGTGACCTTAACAATAATAATTAGAAGGAGATTCTGCTTTGCTTTTGGAAAGTAGGTAGGTTTCTGCTATCTGAGTAGGTACAGGTTCACCACAGCAACTAACAATAGTAGACAGAAAGTACAGGAGAGCCTTGGTGGTTATTCTTCCATCACAAGCAATTCATTAACTCCTGCTCTCCTTTCTCTGAACTGCACAGTCTCATAAAAATATGAGCTCTGGGAGAAAAGTATAAAAGTGGGGAGATGAGAACCCTGACAAACAGCTAAGGAGATGCTGAAGGGCATAGAAGTGGGTGAGGTCTTTAGTAAATACACCCACGTGACAATTTTTGGTACAAACCCAGAGTAACCCTGATGTGCTACTAATTGGTCTAATTAGTTCCAGTAGGGAACCCAGCCCAGATGAGTGAGGACAGGCACTTGCTAACTGGGCTCCTGCTGATCCCCAGAAGTCAGTGCAGAACTGCCAGCTGGAGCCCAGGACCTCACATCCAGAGAGGGAAGAGTTGGTCCTGCAGCCCCTGCTTTGGGATCTAGAGAAGCAGCAGAGGTGAGAGCTCTGGGTTTAGTTGTTCCTGCATTGGTTTTCTCAAGGGCAAAGCTGCCATTTCTTTTGGACTGTTTGAGAGGGCCTGGGGCTGGTTTTAAGCAGTGCCAAGGGTGTAAGGTTGAGTAGCTTCCTTGTATTTCATTGGGTGTTTCTGGAGGCAGAACAGGAACCTGAGCACAAAACCTTGGGATCCCCTGGGGAGAGGTTTTCCCTGCACCATGCGTCCCTTTCCCCACCAATAAATGCCTCAAAGCCTCCCCAGTTGCTGAGGAGTTTGGTGTTACCCACAGGGACTTTGGTACCCCAAAGCCTGCGTGACTGGAAAGCCTGCCAGGCACTCAGTGTGGATTTTTGGTTAGAAATCATCTCAAAGTTGTGGTTTTTTCTTTGCTTTCTGATTTCCCCTTTTTTGGTTTGTTTGTTTCTCTCCAATAACCACAAGAAGCAGGATTTTTTTTTCTTTTTAAAGCAGCCTCAGATTTCTGTATTGTATCTTGGAGCTCTGTTTAAAGGAAAAAGCAGTCCAACCCAACTCCATCCGAATCCAGTACTGCAAGCCCTAAGGAAGCATTGCTAGCTCCACTTAGTGTGTGGTACCTGAGAAAGCTTCCCATGCTGTCTCTCTGCTGCAGGGTTTAAAATTAAACTGAGAAAATGAGCAAAAACCTAGAGCTGAAAGAGAAAAGCCAGAGGTTGAATGAGTTGCCAGACACCTGCAGCAAGTCAGTGAACCTCGCTTGTTGGAGAAGCTGCCCTGATTTATCAAGGATCAGCCCTGCCTGTGGATCGGCACATCTGGTGCTGAGGATCTGGGTTACTTGGTCTTTTTTAGGCTCAGTTTTAAGTCAGAGTAAGCTCTAGGTGACAGGCAAGTGAGCTGCTTGAGTAAACCCTGACCCCTCCTCTGCAGGTGACAGAAGTGAGACAGAAAAACCATGACCCCACATTGTCCCCTGCCTACAGCAACACCAGCCCTGCTCTCTGTCTAACTTGCTTAGGAACATGATTTAATGGTGAACTTGGCTGTGTCAAGTTAAGAGTTGGACTTGATAATCTTAAATGTTTTTTTCCAACCTAAACAATTCTTTGTCCAGGTGATTACATTATGACTTTTCTGCCTCAAAAAAAAAAAGTTTTAAACACCTGAGAGGCATGACAGAAATGAGAACTATGTGCCACAGTGCTGAGCTGCTGCTGTGGACCTGCTGGCTCCCCACTCTGCTGTTGTTGTGCCTGCCTGTGGGGTCAGAACCTCTGTTCCTTGTCAAACTCAGAATCCCAGGCTTGATCCTTTCTACTTCTAAGCCTGCGGCAGCACAAGCAGAGGAAATCGTTTGTGTGTTTAAAATTGGGTGTCTACCAAAACGTGCCTGTGACTGGTGGGTGTGTTGCAGTGGAAAGGGGATGCGCTGCTGGCATCCATGGGCAGAGGCTGCATCACCCTATAGGACACACGGACACTGGATGACAGGACACCAGCAGGGTGGCAGTACTGGGCTGTGTTTTGTGGTGGTGAGAGCCTATCTGAGGGGTAGGTTCATCAGATGGGCATCTGTGGGTATGTGGGACCCTTGTCTGGGCTCTGCATGCCCCATCCCTGTGCACACAGACACCAACAATCCCTCAAACCTGCTTCTTTAGGAGTGACACTACCAGCATCCCATGAGGTCCCTGGGGCTGAAGCCACCACCGCCACCAGCGTTAAAAAGCTTTTCTGAAGGTAAATAAAGCCCCAAGCTGTCCTATTATTTTAAAGAAGCTGCCTCCCACATATGACCTTGGAGTGCACGCTGATGGGTACCTGCCGCAAGGGTTTAGTCTGAATCCAAATCCCCTCTCCCTCTGCCTTTCTCTCCTGAAATGGGACCTGTCATCATGCTGCTCAAGCTTTTAAGTCAGCCTGAATGCCGGATTTCTCCTTTAATAAAGAGAAAAGGTCTCTGGGAGGCTGTATGCTCTGTTTTAAGATGTGCTCTCATTCCCTCTTCAGTATTAGCCTGGTCTCCTCTGCTTCGTGATCTGGGTGGAGGTGCATTCCCAATGAAAAGTTTTTTCTAGTGAAAGTAGAAGGGGGATGGCAGGCCTGCAGGCCTGTGAATAGACCTGTTGCTGAGGTCACTGTGGTCTCTTAAAATGGGCACCCAGGATGTCTGTGGGTTCCTCTTACTCCACGGGCAGGTGGAGTCCCCAAGGTCCCCCTTTGCCTACTGGGTGAGAGCATGACTGCAGGCTGGATAAGGTTGAGGCAGTTGGAAATTGGTCTGTTGCTGCTTTCTGATAGAAAACACAACTGTGAAACTGCTTGAAATACCCATTATAACTAACACAAGCCCACCAGCAGCTGCTAGGGGTGTTTGGGATGGACCAGCAGTGGGACGTTTGCTGCTGAACCTTGTCTGAAGAGCATTGAGCTGATTTGGTGGTGAGAGGTATATCTCAGGTGAGACATTTGCTACTGATGAATTAAGCTTCGACAGCATGTACCTTTTACGGCTCCTGTGGTCTTTTCCTGTTTTGGCACCTGATCACAGCCTGCTTGATAGGGATGTTTTCAAGCAAGTCAATCAAAGGGCTGTGGTGTAGAAGAGAAGGCAAACAGGAAGGGCATAGTGGAAGGGCAAGTTTCAGAATGACCTGATGCTGAGGTGGGGGCATGAATCACTGGAGTGTGCATGAAATGAATGGCTCCAGCACTGACACGGTCAGTCTTTCAGTGAACATGAGAAGGGGGGAACTGTCTGGCTCCAGAACAATACCTGGCAACTTGTGTAGAGGAAGAGCCCTGGCACCAACCAGCCTGTGAGGCTGATGAGAGGTGATCTCGGCAGGTCATTCAGAAAATCCATTTTGCTGGCCTGGGAAGAACATAATCACCTTGGCCTGATGTTATCTGTGAGGCTGTGTTGAGGAGGAGGCAGCAAAACATGCAGGCAAGCAGGAGCCTCTGGCTCAGAGTCAAGCCGTGGAGTCCTAAAGAGTTTTGCTGCATGGTGGGAGAGGGAATGTGCTTCAGGGGGCTGGAGAGGGATGCAAGGGGACAGAGGAGGGCTGACAAGAGGCTGGATACTGGCTTGGTTGAGTCTGGTTTGAGCTGACTTGAATTTATGTCCTCTCAGATGCTGGGTGAAATATTTTTCAGGTGTGCCTCTAAGCATTATTGTTTTACTGTGGTTGGTACTCAAGTTTCCGTCCCTGAGAATGAAATTTCAGTGAGATCTGTAATTTTTAAGAGAAATGTCAGGTGTTAACTGTATGTTCACCTTTGAAACTAGAGATTAATGTGGTGTGGATCCTGCCAGGTGAGAAGATGTCACTGTGTGATAGGGTGGTCCAAGATCCTACAAGATCCCAAAATGTGCATCTTGTGGGAGTAGCACATGCAGCTTCTGATGACTTTAGCTGAAGTAACTTTCCCAAGGGCATCCATGAGTTCTGAAAGACAGAGGATCCAAAATCTCCCAGTCAACATTAAATTACTAAAGCATCCTGTCTCCCTCTTTGATCTACATTAACAGGCAGCAAAGTCATAGTAACTTGTTCATCTTGGTTGGCTTAATACTGAAATTGATGTATTTCTAGGTTAATCACAAAAATGCTTTGATTTGTTATTATTTTCAATGACATCCTTATTTTCAGTTGGTAACATCATGAGTAGAAGTGACCTGCTGAATAAACAGCCATTGCATGTATTTGTGAAGAGATTGTTTTGTTGTGCTTGCAGAAATGACTTCTGCTGCCATGTGTTTCCCTTTAAAAGCAAAACAACAATAAATAAGCAACGAAAAGCATCTTATTTAGATATGGTGCCTGTTTGCAAGACAAAAATAAGGTTTGGTATTGTGTGTTGTTCAATTTATTTTATATTCATTTGAGTTTTTTTTTTTAGTTCAGTGCAGCCTGATTAATTCCACATGTTTTCCCTCAAGGTCTGGACAATAAAACTGCTTGTCTGAGTCATCAACTAGATAAATAATTGGCAACTTCAAGGGCCCATCCCCTAAATCATTCTGCAGTTGCTTGTGGCCCTAACAGAGCTTGGTTGCGTGTGCATTCGAGTCAGCTGTAAAGTCTAATCTGGGCTTTCACTGGCCCCAGGAGACCAACAAACTGCCGATTATGGAGCCTCACGTTGGCTTGTCTTGGCACATCTGCTGGAAGAATGCAGCAAGCTGCAGGGGAACATGTGGTCGGGGCTGGTATTTATAGCCGGGGTGGAGGAACCTTCCCAAAACGGGCACCCCAGGGTGCACACCTGGCACCCCCACTGTCCTTCCTCCCTGGAGATATGTCATTCCCCATGTGGAGGTGATGGGGCTTGCCCTTCCTGGTGGGTCTCCTGAACCCACAGCTTGGGAGATGCTAACCTACCATGAAGGGAAGCCTGGGCATGCCACACTCTTCTCTGCAATTTAACAGGCTGCTCCCGAATTGGGCCGCCCCAGTCTCTTTATCTTCTCAGAAGGCAGGTATCTATCTCAGGTCCTGCTGGCTTAAATATAACCCCATTCATGGGTCCTACAGAATAGCCCACGTTGTGGGAAACAAGAAGAACAGCCACACCAGCTGCATGAATATGACCCTGTACAGTTCCCTCCTGGGGTCTGGTCATGTGTGAGTACTGGGAGATCTAAGATGGACACATACTTGCTTCTTCATAAGTGGTGGTTGTCTGGTTTCTGAGAGGCTTAAGTCCCTCTACTTGAATAAAAGAGAAGTTAGATGTCAGCTCTTCTGTCTTTGAATTATTTCTGGCTTGGCTTAGTTTTCAGAGGTGCCACTTGCGTCTTGTGGAAATTGGATCCAAAGTGTAAAACCACCATGGTTGGAGAAGTCCTTCTGCTGTCCTGGGAATGTAAGAAGAGCTGAACTGGAAGCTCCCTTGCCTGTATATGGGGTGGGGGTATGATTGCAGTTTAAAATGCAAGAAGGTGCCAAAAGCAGGATGAGAGACATCTCAGCGGCGATCTCTGAGCTTAAGGAAAAATAGTGTAAATCTGGAACAGACCCATCGTCTTCAGAGCTGGCTCCAGGCTTCTCAGCAGGAGAGGCACAGCTTCTGCTAGACTGGAAAAATAGAGCAGCTCAAATGTCTCTTGTGAGAGGTCCTGGCCCCTTGGCTTGTATCAGGCATGTTTGGAGCAAGCCTGGTGACTTGGGACAGATGCTACTGAGCCCCAGGGAGGTTTCTGGAGGTGGTGGATATGGGGGGAACAAAGCTGCTCCTTTGAATGGCATTGAAGAGTCGGAGATCAGTGAAGTTGAAGGAGAATGAACGAAAAAGTGGTCCTGTTAACACACTGCAGTGTGTGATAGTGACACCCACGAGTGTTAAATCAGTTCATCGAGTTAAAGCCAAGCAAATTGTGTGGCTGTATATGTGCCCCCATCACAATTGTGGTGGCAATTCTGGACATGGTCATCCAAAGTCCACTTAAGAGCTCGTCTGACTGGTGCCTGGTTCAAATGTTGAGTGGAGACAGTACTGACAGCACGGACACCAGCTCAACTGAGGAGCTGACTGAGATCTTGTGGTGGTGCTAAGCAGGAAACATAACATGATCTTCCTGTTTAATGCCTTCATTATCCCAATTGATACAACGATGAGAAACTCCCTGGGCTGCTTCCTGCAGGGACTAACCCCTGGTGGGCAGTGGGCTGCCTTTGCTCCTCCCCATGCCTCCTCTGGTTTCCCATGGGAAGTTATGTTTGTGCAGCTGAGTGCTTTATTTTGGTAGGTCTTGCTGTCATTTTTCTTAATAAGATTTTGCTGCTTGAAGAATGGCTTCTGTGTGTCTGTGCCATGGGGTGTCAGCATGGGGCTGGTGAGGAGAGATTCACTCTAGTTCTGAGGGTGTCTGGAGGCTCCCAAGAGCTCATGAACTTTTCTGTGCAAGGGGAAAGGAGCTGAACCAGCCCTTTTGCTGATGGATATTTCTCATACAAAAGGTTAATTCCCCTGTCCAGCCAACTCAGAGGCAGCCACCAGGTCTCAATCTCTTCCCTAACTGTCCCCTTGTACTTAATAAAGGGTTTCTTCGCTCTCCCTGCCCTCTTAACTGTTTGTTTTGTGTCTAGGTCTAGCTTTGCAGAGAATAGTGCTCTGCTTCACGACTACTCAGCACTTTCTCCTCCTTCTATTCCAGCCCAGGAAGGTCTGGGCTGGCCTCTGATCCCCTTGTGGGGCTAAAGGGTTCCTACACAAACGGTGGTGGCGGAGAAGGATAAAAAGAAACAGAGGACTGGAAGAAGCATTTTGGTAGTCGGTACAACTGACCAAATTGAATTACATGTTAGTGTTTATCAGTTGGTGTGTTGTATGTTTTGTACCACTACAAGATTTTAGGCGTCCCGATACGGATTTGCTGTATTTTGCTTGTTGAGATTTGTGTGTTTTTCTTGTAGAAAGAAAACTTGTTTGGCAACTTGCTGCATGCATTTATGCCTTTTTTTTTTTAACGTGAAGTGGAAACAAGCATCTGAAATCATTCTCTTTCTGACAGCAACATCTGTAAAACCTTAACGCTGGAGGGAGGCAGGAGCCAGGAGATTTATAACCCCCTGCTGAAATATTGGAACGACCTTATTCCCCGGCAATTAGCTTTGCTCAAAACATTTTTGTTTCTTATTAGAAGCAATCTACTAACATTTAAATTGATGTGTTTAATGGTTGCTGGCCATCTCGGAGTTCAAGCAGGCAAGGCAGGAGGAAAGGAACACGCCTTGTAAACTGTGAGAGCATTTGTGTTGCGTCGTGTGTTGTGTTTGTTGATAGCGGTAAAAACATCTATCATGCTCTGCTCCAGAACAGTGAATGACATCTTTTGACAAGGGAAAGCAACTGGTGTTTGGCCAAAGCTTCTCTGTCACCGCAGTGTATCTGGACTAGCCCCAGTGCCTTTGCTGGAGAATGAAACTCGATTCAACTGAAACACATGAAGAGTGGAGAGTTGAGGGGAGAAGATAGAATGGTAGCTACTGTAGGAATGAGTTATGCCTCTGATGGTCAAGTGGTGATGAGTTAGGCCAAGGGGTGGGTGGCTGGGTGGATCATTCCCCTTCTTCAGTGGATGCACGATCTCCAGCAAAGCAAGGAGCTGGTGACAGCAGTTCCCTAGATCAATCTTGGGGCATTATGGCAGAAAGGTTCTTGCAGCCCTCAGCAAGAAGTGGACTTATGGTTAGATGGCTGGGGGGGGGGGGGGGTGTTTGTCTTGTTTTGGCAGGGTTTGGTTTTGGGGTTTTTTTTGTATATTGGGAGAGTGATGTAATGGGATGAAACTGAGAATCAGATATTTCAGGCTGAGTTGCAGTATGAGGAAAGCCTAATGTCCAAACACATTCACAGCCTGAGCTGGCAGTGACTGCAAATATTGCTACAGTATTGTCTTGTAAGAGCAGCAGAAAGAAATGCTTATTTTCTCCTTGGTTTTGAGATCAGGAAGAAAAATGTTCTATCTAGATAAGATCTCAAGGGGATCTGAAAGAGATGATTGGCTTAATTGTTAAAGAAAACACAATTCTAAAAATGTTAAAACAAAGTTGAACTTGAAATATTGGGGATGCTTACAGACAGTGTCTTTTTTCTTTGTTTTGAAATTATTAACATCCCTTAAGAATTGAAAGAACAAAAATGATTATTTTGGACATTGTTAACAGGCTGTTGACTGTCCCTGTGATGCACAGCATGGAGGAGAAGTTTTCTGGGGAAACACTGCAATCCTGCAGGTGATGGATGGTCACACTTGGCGTTCTACTGGGTTTTGATGTTTTTTTCACTATGAGATTTCATTTTAGAAGTTGGCTCCAGGATGGGCAGCAGAAGGTATCAACTCAATTTCATTTAAGTTGTAGATGATTCACTTACTTTGCTGAAAATGATCTTTTCCTGGCCCGACTGTTCTTCCATTTATGCCACAGTTCTCTATCCCCTACACTGTGCAGTTGTAATTGTTTTATAAAGCGAGTGGTTAGCTGGATAATCAAATGATCTGGGTTAAAAACTAACCCCTCTCGGAGGTGTGGCAGTGAACTGTAGCATGGAGCTGCAGGCATCAAGGATGGCAATTTCTTAATCCTGTTTTGCCTTGGGAGGCAAGGTTTTACACAGTTATATGCGAATATTCAGCCATTCAGATATCTCCCCATAAATAATCCTGTTGGCTGAGATGCTTTCCTCAGTCATGTACATTCAGAAATAACTGCTTACTAGCAAAACCTAGAGGTGCAGGGGAAGTAGGTCTTGTGGAAGCCTTGAAGAGCCCATTGCCTGCCCTCTCTACTGCCCTGGGGACACTGCCCGAGTTCTCTGTGGGATTCAGGGCACCTCTGCTAAATCTGTTAAGGGGAGGCAGAAGCTGGTATATCTCCTTGAGATGTTGCAGCTAAATCCACCTGGTCCCTTAGTCTCCATAGATGGCTGAAGCATGACAACACAAGCTGAGAACAGGCACACCAAGCCTCCACTGGTGCATGGAGACATCAGGGGCTGAGGTGAATGTGCTTCTCTTGTACTTTGGCATGAGCTCATCACAATGCCAGCTGCAGAGGGAGGTCCCTTCTTCCTATTCTTCCCTCCTGAGATACGGGCTGAAAAATCCCCCTTGTTTTCAGCAGCAGGCAGGGTCCCCAGGAGTGGGCTACCCTGGATGGTCCCTGTCCTGCCAGCTCCCCGTGCCAGCAGAAACATCACATCCAGGCACCAGCAGGAACAATGTTGTGGCTGAACACTTAGGGAGAGGAGGAGGAGGAGGTTGAACAATGTTTGTTCCCCCAAAGAGGAATAAACTGGCCATAGATCAACTTATGCTGCTTTTAGTTGCTGAGGGTGAAGGGCCGATGCCAATTAATGTAGGAGTTAGTAGAAGGCAAGAGCTCAAGTGAGTCTTGTGGTGGAGGCTGATGCATTTCTGAAAGGGATAAGCTGCCCTAAGAGGCACTCTAACATATTACTGTGGACATATTTACACAGTATCCACCCAAGGCAGACTACCTCCCTTCCTTAAACGCTGTTGTGGTTAGAGGAGTATCATGGAGGCCTTCTGTCACCACAACTGTACTTTCCCTTTCATCCCTAGACTGTGAATGTTAACCCTGTGACATGCTGCTAGTATTGCAAGGGCAGTGGGAGAGCCAAGCCAAGGCTGGACTGGACTCTGGGGGGTTTCTTGGTTTGGTCCTTGTTCGCAGAGCATCACCTGGTCACAAGTGATGTGTAGCTGGGAGAAAGGGTGCATTAATACAAACTGATCCTTAAACAGCTGGTGGGATCTGGGCAAGACTACACATTCATTTCATATGTGGCACTAAGAATTCTACCCATGCAAAGCTATTTTGCTCACATCTGGCCCAAGACAGCTTTCATATGTCCAGCTTGAGATGAAGGGTGCCCTGCCTCACTCCTCATCCACTGGACAAAGAGACTTTTCAGCAGTAGATTTTAATTCAAGTGTGTGTTTTAACTGGAGGGTGTTGCTCTGTGGTTTGGGGGGTTCTTTTGTGCTAGGAACGTCCCTTTTCCCTTTTCTTGAAGGGCAGGTTTCTTTTCACTTCCCAGCTGCAGGCAGGCTCAGCACACAGATTTATTTGGGGCCAGGGATTTGTGCATGCATGTTTTGGTTTTGTGGGCTTTGTTGGTTTTTTGATTTTTTTTTTTTTTTTTGAAAGAACAATGTTGTAGCAGCCTACAGCTAATCCTAAATTTGGGATACCTGACATTGTGATGAGAAAACAAACCTTCCTGCACTTAAAATGAGTGACAGGCCAGGTTTGGCCCCAGCAACCTTCAGAACTGGTTTGACCTTGCAGCCAGACCTCCTGGACTGACTGACAGCTTTTTACAGCTGCATTAGCGCTGAGCTGACCTTGTTTATCTGGGGATTCACCTGGGAGACAGTAGACATGTCCAGGGATATTAAGTCTCAAGCTGAAAATGTTTGCTCAGGTATTAGGGGGAGAGTTAATTTAGACTGAATTCCTCCTATATGGCACCAGACGCTTCTCGGAGGGACAATGCGCCCCTCGGCCGATGACAGTTGGTTAAGACTTTCTTTAGAAACTGGAATCTCCTTCAAGTGGAGCTGTGCAGAGTCCTTCAACTTGCTCTGAATTTCCCTTCACATTTGATTTTTTGGGGGGTTTTGGTAAAAAAAGCACCCAGGTGAAGGTGCTGACTAATACCTGAGGAGAAGGATCTCTTGCTGCTGGCACCAAAAGAAGGATATTGTACTGGGTGCTTTTGCTTTTATTTTATAAAATGAGCTGACGTCTGTCCCAAGCAGTGTTGTGGCTGGTGTTCCATTTCTCTGAAAACCCCTCAACACCTTTCTTCCCATCCAGGGTGACATGCTGCCCTTGCCACAGAAGGTCAGGAGAGGGCTGGGGACCCAAGGATGGGAAAAGAAGGGCATGCAGCACCTGGTGCTCGCCCTGTCTGCCACTGCCTACACAGCCAGGAGCATCCAAAGCCTGATCCCCTCTGATGTCATCTGGGCAGCTAAGTTCTTTGCAAAATAATTTCATCCATGTTGCAGGTGGTTGCAACATCTGATTTACATCAGCATGCTCTTCCTCTGGGCAGGTGGTACAGTCCTCCTGCAGCATCTCTGGACTCTGGGGAAGACAATTCTGGATGCAGGGAAATCTTAGGATTTCATTTTTTAATTTCTTTCTTTGGGCTTGAAGATAGCTAACAGCCCTCAACATGTGAATGACCACCTGGGTGGTCCTGGCTGTATCCTATTTCCAAGGTGGACCAAGTATTTGTGTTCCCTGGGGTTAGACAGGCACCTTCCCCAGGTTTTTCTTAGTTGCTTTTTGTGTTGAATCACTACCAATCCCTTATTTTCAGATTCCTCTAAAAAGCTTTATTTTTTCCCCTCCACTGGGACTGTAATCTCTTTTCAAGAGTGAAGGTTTCACATGCTGGGATCCCACATGTGGGTGTCTTGTCTCTGCTGGATGGGGCTGGGCTCACAGGACAGAGGCAGATGGTGGCTTGAGGGAAATCTGGAGCTGATGATGTCCGTGGTGTGATGTCCCTCACAGAGCGAAGCCCTTCCCTGGTGATGAAGGAAAGATTTTATTTACCTAATTTCTTCCCATCTTCCCTGCTGGTATTTCCTATTAGCACCCCCTTTATCTCTTTTGCTGCTCAGGTTTCACTGCTGCCCTCCATCTTCCCTGCTGGAAATGTTGGGGTAACACTTTACTCTTTGTATTTCTAACTTTCACTTTGGCACTAGATTTCTGGGCCCCGGCCAAGGTGAGAAGTTAAAATGCCTGACTGGTGTGGGAGAGAGAACTCCGTTAGTATCCTTACAGAAGAAAGAGAAACTGAAATCTCCATGGAGGGAAGCCTGAGAGCAGCCTTCTCTGCAGTTCCTGACCAACCTTGCTTTGCCTTCCTCTGTGTTGAGGTCTGGTGGGTCTCTAAAGGCAGTAAGTCCTCAAGAGCAGGAAAAGCCCTTTGTACCAATCTGAGAGGGATGCCCATGCTAACTGTCATTCTTAAACCTCCCTCCTGGGAGCTCATGGGAAACATAAGCTGAAAGTGCCCTCTAGATGTGTGGATCCTCAGCACAGTGTTGTCACAACTCCTGAGCAGGTCCCGTCTTGACAGTGAACCCAGCGAAGAGGGGGATGTGTTGGAACAGTTTGGCCTGGAAGGCTGGAAATGCAGTTGCTCCAGCTTGAAGCCTCCCTGTACCGGGGGAGGCTGGGATCCTGTTGCAGAGTTATTTATTTAAGAAAAAAAATATTATCATTTCAGGCGTTGGCAGTGTGGGATGTATCAGTCATTGTATCAAAGATGTGGTTTTAATGCACTTTCCTCCGCTTAAATGCTATTTGCCTTCTCCTTCAGGCAATTGAATTTAAGAAAACTCTGGTTGCCCAGGTTTTGTTGAACAAATTGGCCCCTCTGCACACAGTTCCCAGGAGGAGCCAGCTCTGCAGAAACTCTGGGAGCTGTCACTTCAGTGCATGGCTGGGACAGGCTGAACGGATTACCCAGCTCTGCATCGTCTGCTCTTTTATCTGTCTCAAAGCAATGGGAAGCCAGGAATAACCCCTCGGGGTTCCTCTGAGCCTGGCGGTTTCTGGAGCCCAGGGTCAGATGACTGTTATTGTAGCTAAAGGTGTTTAACCCCAATTGATTTTGACAAGCCCTATTAGTAGATCCCCCAATTACTTATCGGGTTTTTTGAGAGGAACATTGTCGATTTAAGGCTGGTTGCTGACAGGATGCAGTGTGTATCAGTCGCTTCTGCAGGAGTTGATGGAAAAACTCCCCATCAATCCTCAGGGCCAAATTCTGGTCCTTCCCCAGGATCCAGCAGCTCTTGAGGGTGTCAGAGTCACCCTCAGAGAGCAACAGGCTGAAATGAGGCATATGAAGCCTGCTGCCCTTCAAAGCTCCAAACATGCTTGGAGCAGCCCTGGGTTGAGCTTCAAGCCCAGGTGACTTGTTTGCAGGGCAGCTATGGGGCCTGGTGCAAAAAAAAAGGAAAGCTGGTTCCTGGAAAGCTGCCCAGAACAGACTGGGGATTGTTCCTGCTCCCCTTCAAAACTGATCTGGTGGAAAAAGGATCTGAGGGCACCTGCAACCAGGTGCTGTCAGTTGTGGCTGCAGAAGCAAAGGGAGATTGCTTTGCATTTTTGCATGCTTAAAACAAACGTTTATCACACATGGGGTTGAATTCAGAGTGCCAAAGCCCTGCAGGCTGAAGCCACTGCTGGGCAGGCAGACAAACTGCCTGGGAGCTTGTGTCTGCAAGAAATACTGAGTGATGAGCTCTCTGAGGCTCGTATCCCAAAGATGATTGAGATCGTTTGGACGTGAATGGGAGTTATGTGCCTAAGTAATCTCAGAAGATCTGGGCATAACAGTATTGCTGAACTTAATTAAGTTTTTTATAATGCAGCAAAGGGGAAATAAAAGCATCATCTAAAGAGGAAATCGCTGCTGCAGACTAATACTTTAGTGATGCGCTGTGCTGTGTTACGGTGCAGGTTGGATGCAGGTGGCAGGCAGCAACTTCCTTGTCCCCAGTCCTGGAGCAGGGAAACGTGGCTGTTACATGTGCAAATACAGTTTAGCCCAAAAATTGCTTTTGACCAGCAAAAAAAAAAAAGCAACCTCTTGGAAGCCCTGCAAGTTTCACACTTGCTTTTGTGTCTTGGTTGCTTAGGGAGAGGAGTCATCCGCTCAGAGAAAACAAACAGCTGGCATCTTCTGCTTGGCTGGGGGCTCGTTAAGGTTTTACCCTGAGCCCAGAGAGTGACTGGAGCTGCTGTGAGACTGAGTCCCCTGGGAGGTTTTGTAACAAACACCTTGTAAAACGCAAATATTTGAATAGCGACGTTCATAAGCAGCGGGCCAGGCAGAGGAACAACTGCTCACATTTTCTGGCAGTTGTTTGAAACTTAAGGATGAACGTAAGGTTTTGTAGAGGCAAAAACATTGAATACACTGTTTACAACTGATTCACTCCTCTCTCAGTTATTAAACAGGTTGATAAGCTGACTATTTAAAAAAGAAGAGACCCTAGTTAATCAGCAGTTTGTTTATTGTTTCTTGATCATTTGACAACAGGTCAAAACTGATTCTTGTTTTCTATTATGGATGCAATTACATTGAGTGCCTTTAATCCCCATGTTCTATTTCTGACAATAATTTTCACTTTGAAAACTGTTCATATTCTTCCAAACAAAGGATCATATTTAATGAAAAATATTTCTTTCAAACTATTGTTTTCAAAAGAACCGGTTTCTTGCCCTGTTTGGGGTTATTTAAGTTTTGGGTTTTTGTTTGTTTTATTTCAGATGTTTTTAGCTCAGCCTCCAGAAAGCTTGGCAACAGAGGACAGTTCTGTAAGTGCTGGAAAATGTGTGGGGGTGACTTTGGTGATCAGTGTCCTGTGTATCTTTTCTCAAGCCACCGAACGCCTGACGGTAAGGAGGACATTTATGCTGATTTTTGGGTGTTATCATTCCTCTGACAATGTGTTTCTGGTCCCTCTGCCTGTCTGTGGGTGTGAAGAGAGGCATCACTGGGGTGCTCGTGCCCTTCCACGGATACAGAAGTCACTGCTGCTTCTTCAGGCTCTTGGCTAACCTCAAGACTCTGGATTTTCAGCCGTACAAGTGTGAGGAGAACAGGGGGTTGCCTACACCTGCTTCAAGCAGGCACCAGAGAGCCAAGGCAGTGACTGAACCGCTTATGGGGCACTCAGTGACACTCATTGACTTATCAGGGTCTCAGTGCCGGCTCGAATCAGGCCGTTAAAGTGACCTGCAAACCTTCGTCTTCCGTGTTCTTTCTTCTCCACCAACTGCAATACTCAGGAGTGTCCTAATATTGCTGAGAGAACTCCTGGAGATGGCTGAGGCAGAAACAAATTACTTTCCCAGTAAGGAAAGGTCATCAGTGAAATTTCATGGGTGGCCCCCCATTCAACATCCCCTTCTCCCGTTTTTTAAAAAATTTTATTTTATTATTATCATTTTTGTGTGTGTGTAATTGTGTGTCAGACCAAGTGCACTCAGAATGTGAGCAGGGTCTGATACAAGGAGGGTGAAATGAGATAATCCATGTTTTCATCATCCATAGGCCTCTCTTTTCACGGGCCGTGGGCCGTACTTTATTAGGCTGAGCAGCTCTGGGCCTGCAAGAAAGAGGAGCCCTTTCTCATCCCGATGAGAATAGTGCAGTGAATGGATTCCAAGTGTTTACTCAGCATTTGTCTCGTGGTTTATCAAAGGAATGAGGAGGAGGTGCCGACAGACCTTTTGTCCCGCTGATGTGTTATGACAATGTTCCATGAATATGCAGAATGGCAGAAGGGATTAGAGCCAGTACAATTCCCCTCGGGCGCTTTTTTTTTTTCCCCTTTTTTTCCTTTTTTTTTTTTTTTGCCTGGGATGTTCAGGGGTTTAAGTGTGACCTGCTCACAGTCAGGGCACTAAACATCAGATTTTCCTGTAGATAGGGGTGTAAAAATCCCACACTTGTCCAAAGCTGTTAGCATCTGACTTGAAGGTTGGGCTGTCTTAGTCACTAGCTGCTCTTTATGAAATTTCATCTGGCAGGAACCGCCTGGCTGAAATCTTTGTGTTTTGGGAGACGTGGAGATATTGGGGCATAATTAAAACTTGAGTCAATCAGTGACACGTGAAGCCCAGGCCAATGGTGATGTGACCGCTGCTCTCTGCTCTGCTGCTCTTGGTGTAAGCTGGCAGTGGTACCTCGCCGTGTTTTTTCTATTGTTTCCCAGAGTCCGAGTCCAGGAGTTTTGGTGTGATTCAGTAAATGGTGCTGACATCAGGCACTGACGCTGTTCATGGTCCGTGTGCCATTTTTGATGTAGAGGTTAATGAGTTAACCCTTGCAACACAGCTCTGAGGCTGATGATGAACATTATGTCCGTTTTCAGCATAGAGAGACTGCGGTAGGGTAGTGAAAGCATATGTGTTGTTTCATGCTGCTTGAGCGCCAAGCATAAATCCAAACTTTCCTCTTGTGTTTCTGATCCTTCCTCTCTGAGTGACTCTGCTGAGCAATGGTCAGCAGCATCCATCATTAAGGCTGGTAAGGTGTTTCTTCTATGCAGCTGAGCAAGGATGTCCCACCTGAAAAATATTCTCCATTGGTTTCCGACATCCCAAGAATCTTTTCTGTCCTGCCTCCCGAATGGTTTATGGGGAAGCTGCCCAGATACATAGAAGGAGTGATGACTTTGTGTCCTGGTTGGGTCTTGCCCTGGAAAGAAAGGTGTTGGACATGCTAAGCACTAGTATGATTCTGCTTGTTCAAGTCAAAAGGCTGTTGAGAATTGTTAAATCCACCTGAAATCTCCCCCTAGCCCAAACAGAAAGACAAAAGTAGCCTGCTTCACCTTAACCACACACCTTTAAACTGTATGGGGCCCTTCTAGAGAGTCCTGTTTTTCTTCTCAGACTTTTGGTTGCTCTGTGGAGGATCTGGAAGATGTTTGGTCTGGGTCAGATAAGAGGTGGGATGTAGCGTGCTCTCATCAGGCTCATGGTAATCACCCTGGTAGCGAGGGCCAAGGCATTGCTGTGGGGACATCCAGAAAAGGCAGCTGTGAGAGGTGGGAAATCACTGTCAGCTCCCCCTTTGTAGGGACATCTGTGCGCTGATGCTCTGAATGTGGCCAAGGGCACCAGGCTGCACAAGGCTGCTCTGCTCTTTCCCCTGTGGCACGTGTGGTGTGCAGGGCTCTTGCCTGGATCCTGCATTGAGCATCCCATGGCAAGCTTAGCTTGCGACCAACACCGCTTTTCCCCAGAATAGGTAGGAATAAGGGGGTTTCTTGACAAGCATCAGCCTGAACAAGGCCTGCAAGACCTTCTGGGGCATTGAGCCTATTTGCAGAATGAAGCACTTCCTGAGCATGGGGTTGCCCAGTTTGTAATTTGAGTGTTTGTAGGGAAAATAACAAAGAAAGCAGCAGAATCCCCTTCCAAGTCCTGGCACTGGCCATGCAGAGGTACTACCTACTATTGTGGCATCTTTATTCTGCTTAATGAAGTCCCTCTCCACCCCCCGGGAACACAATAATTAGGTTAATTAATTTTGATACAATTATTGCAACCCCAGCTCTTGGCTGGTGGTCCCATGAGAGCAGTTGGCAATGGCTCCTGCCTCCTGCTGATGGAGGGCACGTGTTGTGATGCTCTCCCTGGGGAGGTTCTCTGTCTTGGATTTAGTGGAGAGGTGCCTCCCTATTTCCAGAGGCTGAGGAACATTGTCCAGCTGGTGCTGATACCCTCTCACTAAGGTCTGGTCAGCACTGGAATATGTTCCTGGCAGATGCTGATGGGGAACCTGAAGCACCTCTGACTTGGTGCTTAGGCCATACAAATTCTTGAGGCTGTATTAAAAAGAAAAAGGACATTTTCCCCCATCAACAACACTGCACCTTTCTTTGACCTCTGGAGGTGTACGTGAAAGATCATGGTTTTTACTTTGTCCTTTGCAATCGGGACTCAGCTGTGGTGAAAGGAAAAAGCACAATTAAACGTGAACAAAGCCTTCTCATTCCTACAAACGTGATGAAAACACAGGCTTTGGCAGCCCTGGGAAGGAGGCCAACCTTGGTCCTCTGGGATACTTACAGCAAGGACACCCAACTGTCAGTAAGGTCTTCCATCCTCCTTTGCTCACCTTTTATCCTCTGGGATTTTGTTGACTGCAGGAGGCTGTGTTTGGCCCCCTTTTCCTCAGGGGGGCTCTAAGCAGTGGGAGAAAAAACCTAGGACAGCTGCCAACCTCTGGATTTTGTGGCTTTATGAGGTAAAGCCATTTAGGACCTGTTTGCAACCAGCTGACTGTGGTGGAAGCTGCTGAACTCTCTGGTGGGTGCTGGTGTGCTGCTGCTGCCCACCTGGGCTTCTCTGGCCTCAATCTCAATGTCAGTGTGCTGTTCATCTGGACTTGAGAGAGTTCTCCTATCTTCCAGTCTGCCTGGACGTGTTTGTGTCTCTTGGAACTGCTTTTTGTTGCTGCTGATTTATTTTTTCTTTAGAAACTTTACGGTGGGATGGAAGTACTCAGTTCTCATTGGTTTGGATGGGAGTTGTGTTCCTAAATTGCTCTTGCAAACCCCTCCCTACTGGAAGAATGATGACCAGATCCTGAATTCTTTCTTTTTTTATCTACTCCTTGGCTTGGTCTAACTTTCGTGTGTGTCTCCCTCTGCCTCAGTTTCCCTCCTTGTGTGGAGGCTGCACATTTTTTATCTTTCAGGTCTTTGAAGAGAAGCCGTGCTTACTGAGAGAGACACAAGGCAGGAAAAAATGTGCAATATTTGTGCACAGTTTGTGGACTCCAAATTTGGTGGAAAGGAAATGGATAATATTCAAACAGCTGAGCTCTGAGTAGCATGGAGTACATCGAAGTGACCAAGTAAGGGAAAAGGAGCAATTGGTGCTTGGTTTTGTCTCCTGACTTTTCCTAGACCTGCAGAAATCCATCAGGCCTGCCCCTGTTAGCTCATGGAGACCTTCAACTGCTGTCTTCTAGCTGGTGATTTCTTGCCATTTTGAAGATTTTCTTCCCACAGCACTAAGGGATGCATCATCTTCGCAGGCTGGATCCCATCACAAAGCTCTGCTGAAGTATTTCATTCCATATCACTTCTGCAAGAACAAAACATCCTCTTGGCCATCCTTTGGAGACAAATCCATCCCTTCCCCTGGCACCTCAGGATCTTTGGTCTCAGCTGGCCTGCAGTGCTCTGCAGGTGGCCTCCCACTGCTGACCCTTCTCTTCTCAAGCCCATCAGATGGTGCAGGGGGAAGGTAAGGTGAGACAAATACTGAAATTCTGGCTGCAGTGGAAAAAGAAGGATCTTGTGCTCTTTTACCACAGGATTTCCATTTAGGAAACTCCACCACAGAGTCAGTTACTCACTCCTATTTAAAAGCTAAATCATTAAGGCTCAGTGGAAACCGCCTATAAGGTTGAGGCATCAGTTCCATCCTACAAAGTCATGGTAAAATTGCATTTAATGCAAACAAAACTTAAATGCATGCTATGCACACAGCATAACTCAAACAACATGACATGTGAGAAAATCTTCCAGAGATGCTAATTAGGTGTGTCTGTAAAGCCAACATGAGCAAGATTCTTGGTTCTAAGAGAGAGTATTCAGACTGGGGTCCTGGCTTGTTGCTTTACTCCAGGCGAGTTGGTCCTTTATGCTCTACTTGCCAATATTCATTTAGAAATAGGCAAAATAATTTCTGACCTTTCTCAAATGACATATTGAATTGGAGATTATTGAAGAAGGGTGTTTGATGTTGACATCATGTGGTCATCCGTTTGTGCTCAGAGGCCCTCCTTGAGGCTGAGATGAAGTGCAGGCTGAGCTTTCTTCCATGGTCAACTGTTAGGGAGATCAATGTCCTGGTTTGCACCTCTCCTGCTGGGTAACCAGGATCCAAGGCAGGTTGCAAGTCCATATCCATCTTCCTTGTTGTTTATATTCAAGGTGGCACTGTCTATCAGATGGAGTTGCACTTATCAACCTATTAGATGAACCCTCAGCTCCAACAAAAAACACCTACGAGTTGGATGCTGGTGTCACCTGCCTACCTTCATCAAACACTGCTGTTATACATAGATTTCCATCTCCAGTGTCCACAGCATTTCAGAAGCGGCAGGTGGAAATGAATTAACTGTATGTATGGGGATCCTACAAATAAAGAAACATCTGGGTTGGTTCTCCCAGCACCAAGTAGCACCAGGCAGGCATGATTTTGACTGAGAGGAATGTGAGACAAACACTGTTATTCATACTTGTCCAGTCTGATTTGAGTCTGAATCATCTGTCTCAATTTCATGAGGAAATGATGGGATGAGCTGGCCTGTTATGGCTGAAGACCGTTTTCCTCCACCATATGCACTTTGAAGACCTTGCATGAAATTTCAGATATTGGTCATTTGTTGAGTGATTTTAAAGATAGATGGTCTTCACACCTTTAGCTAAGTTGTCTACCCTCCAGGGTAGGCTGCTTCTCCACCAACACAGACACATGGCGAGACATCCCCGTTCTTGGCAGAAGGGCTGGGCAGTGGCCAGGTCACCCCTTATGAGCCTGGGGAACTTGAAGGTATGTGTCTTGCTCCTGGATTTGTCTCTTCTCTTGACAGGATTTAGGATGGTCAGCAGAGGTGTTGTGCTTGACCACCAGCCCCTGGCTCCCCATGAGCGCTGTGGGCCTTGAAGACCCTTCTCCAGGCTAGTAAGTGAGCATGTGAGCTGGATGTGAGGAACTTTGTTCTTCCACCCTAGCAAATCACCATCATTATCTCATGGCTTTGTCACTGTGCCCTGACTGGGATGCTCCCCCCACTCCTAGCCCTGCTCATTCTTGATGTGTCAGCAGCCCCAGTGTCCTACCTGACCTCCATCCACTTGGTTCCACCAGCTCACGGGGCACCCTGTACCTCTGCCTGCCTGCAGTACCAGGAGGGGATTGACAGAGGTGCCTGGCTGGGGTGGAGGGATTAAAGATCCTTTGTTTCAAAAACATTTTAAGCGGTGAGAAAAAAACAACCTGGCTGCAGGCAGATTGGGCTGAAGGTGCATGGCAGAGGGAAATTTTCCATGACGGAGGTGTACCCTTGCCTATAGGGAGTGAAAAGGCTGTTACAGTTGGAGTGAATGGAATCACTGCTGGCAGGAGCACTAAACACGGAAAAGAGAGCAGGTAGTAAGCTAGCAAGGTGGGATTTTAACCATGTGCCTGGGCTTGCAGTGAATCAGTCTGGTAGTTGTAAGAGGGTAACAAATGGACAAGGAAAAACCTTGCAGTGAAGTCTTTGCCTGGGAGCCCTGGTGTGCAGCATCTGGGGCATGTGGGCATCAGTTCCTTGATTTCGTTGAAAAACACAAGCCTTGGCAGGTTTGGAGAACAAGCTGGGGCTGTGGAGTAGGCAGGGTCTGTGGAGTAGAAATACCCCTCACAGGGCAGCCGGCAAGCACTGGGGCAGAAGCAGAGCTTGCTGGCATGGGAAGTGCTTGGGCTAATGTGTGGAGTCAGGGAGAGGGAAATAGTGTGGGTGGTGCAAGAAACACTTCTGCTTCAGTGCCGTGTCCAGGCTGAGATTTGCTGCCTGTTCCTGTCTCATTCCACAGACCTGGCTGCCTGCTTATATGATGAAAGCATCAAAATATCTTGGGGACGTCCATGAATGAATCTTGTAGAATGACACTGCAGGGTGCTGCAGGGTTTAACCTTACCTCACACCTTCTGAACAAAACCAAGGAAACCTGGTCAGTGTGTATCAGCATTTTCTTGGGAAGGGACAATTTGTAAGGAGAAGAATTGGAGCAAGCTGGAAAGCAGGAGACTTGGGTTTCTCGTGAAAGCCTGTTGCTGCTGTTCAGTCCTCAGTAATTTTGTGTGACAGTTTCTTCTATTACCCATGTGTCCTGCATAGCCTGAATCTTTCCAGGGTGGAAGGATGGTTAGAGGACAGTCAAAGCTATTTCCTTCTCAGAGCAGAAAGTTGGTAGGGGAGATAGGGCACCCCCGTGCTGTGGTTCCATTACAATGATTGGAACAGCCCCTTTAGGTTTCTAGAATATGTAATACATAAAACCAAATATTCAGATGTTCATTACTAACCCTATGCCTGACCCACACTTTGCTCTTTGCAGTGTGTTGAAACTACTAGGGAGAAGGGACCGGCTCAGCCTGGTCATTGTTCTTGGCATTTTCTTAGGCTTGATTTTTGGCTGTGATGTATGATACTGCGGCAGGAATTTTTTTTTTTTTGGCGGGGTGGAGGGGTGTCCAGGGAAACAGGGAAAGTGAAAATTAAATATTTATTCATCCTAAATATGAAAGTTTGTCCTGAATGGAAAAAAGCACCGAAGTATATAAAGCCAGTTCTGCAAAAGTCCAGCCCAGTTATTGCCCCTGAATCATGGCTTTCAATAACTCAAGTCCCTTAGAATCTTTTTTTGTTTTCTTTCAAGTTTAAATACATAGATGCTTTCATTAAGAATATTGTTTTTGATAAACAGGCAACAAGGTAGAAAGGGCTTTTTCTCCCATTCCCTTTATTTCCATAAGAATAAAAGAAAACTTCACAATTTTTATTTTGAAATTAATTTGGGGGTGAAAATCTAAACTGATTGTAGTGGAAGAAACCTTCCCTACAAAGATGAAAAATAGCTTGCAAGTTTGTTTCTTTTGGATTTTCCCCCCTGATGTTCCCCAGTTTGGTAAAGTCTTTACCTATAGTTTTTGTGAAGAAATTATTTTGCCTGCATCTTGTTGCATGATTACCTACAAATACATTAGTGACTCAAAGAGTTAGTTCTTGGGAAGAATGTATTTACTTTGGTTATCCATTCCCTGCATCCTGAAGAAATGGAATAGCTCAGGAAGGATGTTTAATTGTGGCTCCGTTGACCTCAGGTTGTCATTACTTGGTGTCCTTGGCTGCTTTCTGCATGGTTGCTGACCCTGTAGCTGAGCAGCTTGGTGCCTCGACTCCTACATGTGATAGATGTGGTTACAAGGCACAGAGCAGTGGCTCAGGGTCTCCTGTTTTGCCATCATTACTGTTCTTCATCACACATTCCTCTTCTGAGAGGTTGTGTCCTTCAGGAAGAATCTCAGGAGTAAAGGATTTCATCCACTCCCTCAATCCCTGCCTGCAACCTCTCGTAACCATGCTTGCCTCATCCTACTGTACTGAGATCTTGTGTGAGTGATGTAATTCACCTTCTGGTGTCAAAGCCTTCTCATCTCCCAGAGCGGTTGCGGTAGGAAGGTTTGTCAAGCCTTGTCTGAGGATCTCTGCCTGGGAGTTTGGAGCACGGATGGATTCAGGTGGGGATGTGCTGAGGGTGGGAATGGGTCCAATTGCTGCTCTTTCAAGGTGATGGTACTCACGCAGCTTTTAGCCAAGGAAGTAGCTGAATGTTTAGTTGTAGGTAAGTAATACAAGTACTTCAGGACCATGTGAAACATTATCAGCAGGTCATGTATCATTGAAGCATCCCCCACAAGCCATTGCTGGCTCTGAACCTGGGGGATGCTTTGGTTTGCTCACTGAGGCAGTCCCTGGGAGAGGCACTTCACTCCCAGGGACCCCATCCATGCTTCTTCCTTGTGCATTCCAAGGATGGCTGAGATACAGGTGGCTCTGCAAACGGCGCTGCTCCAAATGCAAATCTCCCCAGCGCAGATCTCTAGGCTGTTGTTTTACTCTAGACAGGGAAAAACCGCTGGTCTCTCAGCCACATTAAAGAAAGTGAACATCCCACACTGTTACCCCCATACTGCATGCAGTTTAGCAGGAAACTGCTACTGCTTTGTTTTGGGGTAAGAAAATGCATGTTTTTTTGATCCACGTGCTTGCAAAGAAAAGCTTGGAACTGTGGCCTGGGTACCACTGATGAAATGCCTTTCCAGGTGCACGAGGTGCTTGAAACAGCAGCTCTCTGTGGTGCAACAGCAGCCCTGTTCGTCTGTGGGAAGCAAGTTCGTCCATGCTGTGAAATGATTTGTGCGTGCAACATTTCTAAAGGAGGCTGCAGCTCTAGCGCAAAACTGTACAGGGGCTAGAGTAAAAGAGCAGTTAAAATTGCATACTCAGTTAGGATAAGCTGATGCAGGAGGCAGTAGATGCTGGCAAAACTTACATGTACTTAGCAAATGTGATTTATTCCCTCCTCGTTGCCTCATTTTAAAGAGCTATCCATCTTTATTACAATCTTGCGCCTTTTTATAAAAGATCTGGGGCAGGAAGAGCGCCCTGAGTGATAAAGCATATGTGGGAATCAGCATGTGTCTGTTTTGGCTTTCCTTATTTGATGGTAAAACACAGTTTGTTTCCTGCCTGTGTGCTCCTGCCTGCCCCCGTCCTGCTATTTCATCCGTCTGTCAAAACTGGTTTGACTTCTGGGTCCTAACCCAGAGAGGTTGAGAGCAGTTTGAATGGTCCTGTCAGCCTTAAAGTAACTACTCACCAGCTGGAGTCTCAGCCAGCCTGCAGCCCAAGATGGGGCCAGGGGTTCTCCCACCGTGTGTAAAGTGACAGGAGATCAGAGCCTTGGACTATAAATACTTGAGACAGTTGGGTATTCATACCCTGTTGTCCTGATGAGATATCTCTTCCTCTGCTAGATCTCAGGTGCAGGCAGCTCCACACCCAGCCAGACTGTTGGGTGTTCATTTCCAATTCATTTTCTGATATTTAGACCAATTAAAAAAAAAGGACAAAGTGAGTGGTAAGCAGGGGCTGTTTGATGTAACTGAATGAGAAACGCTGTTCTTCCTTTGCAACCCATAACTCTTTTCCTTCTCAAACCCAGTCCTGCTAGATCAAAATACACTAAAATCCTTGCATCAATGCAAAACTCTCACCAGCTAATGACTGCTCACCTGAAGTTTTCCATCTCTCCAGAGGGAAGAAGTGCATCCTGGAGTGATAATTAGTGAATCCCTTCTTAGGCGTCTGTCTTGCTGCCCTCTCCGGTAACTGGAAAATTCAAAGCCTCTGACTGAAACCAACCAGCCACATTCAGATACCTGCTTGATTTAAATGCACACTCCAGGAGAAACGTTAATCTTCCATCCTTTTTCCCCAACTCTCCCAAGGTGAATGCCCTTGGTTTGCTTTCCTCCCTGAAGATCTGTGACTCCCGTGGATAAAGGCACCTTTTTCTAAAGCTGCATTTTACCCTTTCTCACTTGCTCTGTGTCCTCCAGTACCTGTTGTTATCCACATTCGGCAGAAGGAAACTGAGGTGTTTTTTCCAACACCAGCTTGTCTGTGGCAGGTCAGGGCTAGACCTGACACAGGTCTGTTAGACCTACACTTCCACTCCTGATTTCTGGAGGGAAAAGAAGAGGAGACATGTATGTCTGAAGGAAAAATAAAGTGAGAATAAAAATACATACAGACACAAACAGAGAAAGGAGTGCTGGTGGGAAGTAGCCTGGCCAGTGAATTTTTGCTTGAACTGGAGAATAAAACCACAAGGAAATGTTAAACGAAAGGGCTGAAGAATATTTTCCAAAAGGCTGGGTGGTTCTAAGTTAAAAAAAAGTAAGGAGGATGATGATATGACCTGGTCGAGATCACCTTCCTGCCTCTGTGGCAAAAAGCTTTTATCCTGCTCTATTACCAGAAATACTTTCAACCAAGTAACAGTGTTGAAGGCTGTGATTTTTTACTCCACTGCCGTAAATTAAAGGGGATCTACCACTGTGTTAATGGTGTAGACATTTCCACCTGTTTTCTCTGGACAGAGACATTTTGCTACATATAAAGCTCCAGCCTGCCTGTAAGAGTCCTCCCAGCTTGTCCAGCCCATCCTGATGCAGCGTCTCCCTTACCTGCTCCAGGCTGGGCTTTCCATGGGTGGATATCTGACTTAGAGATGATCCTCAGCAGCGATGAGTGAGGACAGGCGAAACCCCACGGCTTTTCTGGTGTCTAAAAAGCAGCCAGCAGCCCCCCAGCTTTGATATTGGCAAAACCCATGGTTCTGCCTAGTTGGCTCTGGAGTGTAGGATGAGACTTGGAGAGGTTTTCCGTGAGACTCAGCAGAGCTTTCTCCTTCTGGTGTCTTCCTTAAGCTTTGACCGTGGGCTCAGCGTCTCTGCAGCGATAGAGAGATCCCCGCTTCCCCCATCTACCCCCAGATGCCAGCCCTGTCCTGCATCCTTTGCCCACCTGGCAGGAGGTGCCCGCGGGCAGCCCCGAGCTCTGCGGATCAGTTCCTTCTCTCCTAGGGGAAAAAGAATAAAAACTTCTCCCGGGATTTCATGGTCTTACCAGGCTGCAAAGTCACCCGAGGGTGGGTTGGGGCAGAAAAACCTTCGGCTGTGGCGGCTGCTGTGTCCCGGGACCGCGTCTGAGCGCTTTTTCCCAGGGAAAAAGACAACGAAATCCAAGCGGGGCGGGGGTCCCGGCGGGAGGTTACCTGCTCTGCTGCTGCGGGCTGCCGGCGGCACCAAACTCGCCCTGAGCTGCTCCTCGGGACTCCTTTTGTGTAGTTGTTTTTCCCTCCTGAAAGGGAAACATCAGGTATAAAGCAAGCGAAGCGCAAAGCAGGAGGGCCGGGAGCGGAGCCGGGACCCCTGGGGGAGGGACCCCTGGAGGGGGGGATGGCGGTGAAATGAAGCCCCGGGGGGGGAGTCTGTGGGATTTAGCTGGGAGACAGGAGCCCTCCCGCCGGGGCAGAGGGGCCGGGCACCGCACACCCCTCCGGGGGGGCGCCCGCCCTATATATTGCCCAGCGGCTCGGACCGACCTCCCCATCGCCGGGAGCTGCCGCGGCTCCTGCCCTCCCTCCCTCTCCCCTCCCTTCTCCCCCCTTCCCCACCCCTCGAGGGGGGGCTGGTTCTTCCGACCCCCCCTTCTTTCCCCCCCCCCCTCCACTCTCCATCCGAGGAGAAGGAGGAGGAGGAAGGCGAGGGCTGTATATGAACCCTGTCGGCTTCCCCTGCCTGCGAGGCATGTGCACGCTGCCGGCAGCCAGCCCCACGGCCACCCCCGGCTCCCCCGGACCCACCCGGGGGTCCCCCCCCGCCGGGCAGGTGAAGCCGGAGCCGCGGGGCTCGGGGGGCAGCCCCGCTCCGGCCCCGCCGCCCCCCGAGGAGCCGCCCCCCAGCTCCGGGGGCCGCCGGAGGAAGCGGCCGGTGCAGCGGGGCAAACCCCCCTACTCGTACATCGCCCTCATCGCCATGGCCATCGCCAACGCCGCCGAGAGGAAGCTCACCTTGGGGGGCATCTACAAGTTCATCACCGAGCGCTTCCCCTTCTACCGGGAGAACCCCAAGNCCGAGGAGAAGGAGGAGGAGGAAGGCGAGGGCTGTATATGAACCCTGTCGGCTTCCCCTGCCTGCGAGGCATGTGCACGCTGCCGGCAGCCAGCCCCACGGCCACCCCCGGCTCCCCCGGACCCACCCGGGGGTCCCCCCCCGCCGGGCAGGTGAAGCCGGAGCCGCGGGGCTCGGGGGGCAGCCCCGCTCCGGCCCCGCCGCCCCCCGAGGAGCCGCCCCCCAGCTCCGGGGGCCGCCGGAGGAAGCGGCCGGTGCAGCGGGGCAAACCCCCCTACTCGTACATCGCCCTCATCGCCATGGCCATCGCCAACGCCGCCGAGAGGAAGCTCACCTTGGGGGGCATCTACAAGTTCATCACCGAGCGCTTCCCCTTCTACCGGGAGAACCCCAAGAAGTGGCAGAACAGCATCCGACACAACCTCACCCTCAACGACTGCTTCGTCAAGATCCCCCGGGAACCGGGACACCCTGGCAAGGGCAACTACTGGACGCTGGACCCGGCCGCCGAGGACATGTTCGACAACGGGAGCTTCTTGCGCCGGAGGAAGCGCTTCAAGCGCACCGACATCACCACCTACCCTGGCTACATGCAGAACTCCAGTGCCTTCACGCCTCCGCCCGCCGGCCGCCCCACGGCACAGACGACGCCCTATCCCAACGCCCTGTGCTCACCCGGCTACGGCACCCAACTCTCCAGCACCGTCTTCCACCCCTACGCCACTGGGGCGGCACCGCCGGCGCAGCATCCCAGGATGTTCAGCATTGACAGCCTCATCAGTGGGCAGCAGGCCCTGCAGCCCTCGCCGCCTGCAGAGCTGGGCCATCCATCGCTGGGCTTGCCCGGGGCTGAGCTGGCTCCCACCTGCTCTGCCGCCAGCTCCGAGCCTCCTTGCTTCCAGGCGCAGCCTGTCAGCCCGGGCATGTTGGGCCGGGCTGGCCCCAATACCCTGGCTTACCCCTATGCAGCCTCACCACCCCACCTGCCCGTGGCTCAGAGCAGCTACTCACCTGGCAGCCCGCAGCTCTATGGGGCTCCCAACAGACTGGCCCTACCGCCCATGCGGCCCCCGGCCTGCGCTGAGCATGGTGAGCAGCTCCTGGGCCTCTCCACATCGCCTCTTGGTCAGTTCGGCTCCAGCAACACCTACATGAGGCAGCCCAACTTCCCCGCTGGCTTGGAGCGGTACATGTGATGGAGACAGGGGAGGCTTGGCTGGACGTCCCCAGGCTCTCGCCAGCATCTCTGGACATGTGGACTTCTCCCCGCTGTGGAAAGCAGGTGGCGTGGGGTTGGGGTCCCAAGCCTCTAGCAGTGTGCGGACACACACCTGTGTGGTGACCAAACTCCTCTCTTTCTCAGCTTATGTTTAACTGGAGGTGAGGTCTGCTTCTCTGCCCCATCCCCTCCTGGAAAAGGTGCTCTCTGGCTGTATCTGACAGGTGGGGCTCCCTGTATCTGGGAGGTGTCCCCTCCGCACAGCTTGACCCCAGGGATGCTGGCAGGGCACCTTGAGGCACCCCGCTGCACCCCAAGAGCGAGGAGGAGCTCTCCCAGGAGGTGGGTGTGTGGCATAAGGTGCAGGAACTTTTTCACAAATAGGCTTTCTCCTCGCTTCCCTGGGTGCCTCCTGTGTAACTGACATGAAAGTTATTAAAACACAAACCCAAACAAACACACAAAACAAATTAACTGGATTTTAAATGAATATTTAAGATGGTTATCATTTCCTTCTCTTGTAGGAAAACAAAACTCACCATGACTACTTCTTTTTACTATTTTAAAAATAACTTTTATTGTTAGGACTTTTTTTAAAATAAAGCTTTTCCTTCCAACATGTCCCGTGCTGCCGTTCCTCTGGCTTTGGCTGGACCTTGATGAGAGGGAATTATCTTGCAACTGGTGGGAGACAGTTTCATGATGCTGTTTTAACATGGCCACGTCTTACATTTTTAGTGGCACTTTGTAAAGCGGCCTATTTTGTTATGATCTTTTCAAAAGTGATCAGTAACTGACCACTGCTGAGCCTCACGAAGGCTGCGATAAGCTCTTCATCACCTGCAAGGTTTACCCTCACAGCTCTTACTGGATCGATGGTTTCCATTTGTGTGGCAGGCAGTATGTCTTCACTCTGAGGGATCTCTTGCAGATGAAATTCAGATTTAGCACATTAAATTAGGAGATAGTAGCTTTCCTTCCTACCAACAAAATAAATTAAAATTCCAACCTGTTCACTGGCCAGGCTGCTGCTTTTTATTTACAGGACTGCCAGACAGACTTTCACACCAGAATTGAAGGAAGAATTCCTTATCCCTGAATTTAGCTTTTTTAATCAAAACATCCTCCAGGTAAAAGTGACAAGCTGGGATATCTCTTCTGTTTTTCAAGGGTGTCTTCTGAAGCAGGTTCTTGTAGTCGTCCTGCTGAAGGAGGAGTTGGATGTCAGTTAAGCTTTGATATAAAACTGAGCATCTCATTATTCCCTAGCTGCTGGTCATGACTGAAAACTGAGTGCATGGGGCAGTCACCCAAGGAGTCAGCTTTTACCAACAGCTTGGAAGCTTGTGGCTTTTCCTTCTTCTGTCCCATATGCTTCATAGAAACTGAGGGAGGGGTTAGTGTGACAGGGGAAGAAAATGCTTTTTTCCTCTTGGCTTCCTTAAAATTGGGGCTTCATCTGCCTCTAAAAATTGGTCTAGCTCTTATCTGCTGCCTGCAGCCAAGATGCTGAGCTCTGGGTCTCTGATCTTGTCACTTCAGCTTCACCTTCTCAGCTTTCATACTGGTCCCAGCAGCAGCTTCTGTGCTTTTCCCTCAGCAATAGCTCTGCTTGAAAAGGAACTTGTGAAAAAAACTTACTCCTTAGAACACTTCATGTCTCTACAGAAGATGTCTACAGACACAGGTCTTGCACCTAATCAAAGTCTGCTGAGTACCTAACACACTGTCTGTATAGATCAACCCAGGGGGCTGCCGGAATAATTACTTGCAAGGACAGATAGTAGAAAGGATGCTTGTCAAAGCTCACATTCATTTCCAGGGCCTGATCCTGCAATGTTTTTCAAGCAAAAGCACTTTTGAGTTTTGCCTAAATATCCAGGGGGTCAGAGGGTCAGAGCCTAAATGAGCCCAAAGTACTGGGTCTTCCCTCCAGCATCACCACATACCAGGCTCGGACTCTGCTGGGTTTGTGCTGCAAATGGGAGGGTTGCTGAGGTAGACGAGAACCAAGTAATTGCATGAAAGGAAAACAATGTTGGATGGAAGGGGTGAGCAGGAGGTACTGTGATTCTGCCTGGGTGGGATGCATTGAGAAGAAGATACTTCAGACTGGGCTAAGTCCGCTCATCCCCAGTCACTCTGGCGCCCCACAGGAGCAGGGAGCCAGTGCCAAAAAAGGGCTTTCCAAGTTCCTAGCATCTCTGGGCTTAACTGAAATACTAGTGGAGCCAGGGAGGGCTCAGGGTACCTGAAGGGCTGGCTGTGGCTTGTTCTTCAGCCACCTGCACTTTCCTGCCACAAAGATCTCTGGAGAGCAGCATCCAGCTCCAGATCTAGAGTCTACAAGGAGACCCATCCCACCTCTGTGCCTGTGTAACTGCATGTCTTCAGCCAAGTGAGCTCTGATCCCCCAAAACCTGGCTTGGAAAGATCAGGCAGCCCCAGTCCCGTGTGTCGGGGCAAACCCTGGTGCGCAGCGTTGGGTTGCACGCATTCCTGGAGTCCTGTTTCTCCCCATCTACCAGACAGCCACAGCCCAGAGCCCCCTGCAAACAACAATAAACCACCCTAGCTGTGGGGCTTACATTGCCAAACAAGCTGGAAAGCATGAGGAACAAATCCCTTTTCTCCTTTTTTCCTGTAGATATTAATCCTCACATGCACAAACCTCTGGCAACTAGTATTGTGATTGTCATTAAACTAATGCCTTAAGAGTGTCTTCTTGGTTAACTTAATGTATCCCAACCAGTCTTTTAAGCTTTCATTTCAAAGCTTTGTTTACATTTAGAGTGAATCTAGCAAATGAGTAGGATTAAAGTGTTATGTAAAGCATGAACCTTGCTGCAATAGAGTAGTTTTAAGCTTTGTAAAGTTTATACGTGAGTCCTTCATCTGTTTTAGTGCCTTTTCGATGTCCCTGCTCAGTGAATAAGAGGGACTTGAATGAAATAGGAGTACTTATCACTCAGACTTCAATTGTGAAACCAAGTCTCCTCTGAAAGCTTTCCCTCTTTATTTAGAGAGTTTATGGGATATTAAGTGATGAAAGTCAACTATCTCAATCTTGCGTGTGCAGAAAAACAAAGGTAAAACTTCCTTTGCTCTCCAAAATTGTGGAATGAATGTCATCGTTCATGGTGACTGCAAGAGATCCTCTGTGTGGGGAGAGCCCTATCTCAAGCCCATAATTTGCAGAAGGGGGCTTGGAGTTGATCCTGAGCACTAAATAGTTTTGGGTGGTGATCTGGGCTATCGCCAAGGCAGTCTGACTTCTCACTTTGCAAACTAGGCTGAATTCAGATCTCTCAGACTGCATATTCAGAAACAACCAACCAAAATAAGCTGCCTCTTTGAAGATTATTCCCGTTTTCTTCTGGAAAACATTGGTTGCACATGAAGGACCAACCGAGCTGCCATGTCTGTTGGTGAACAACAGCATTCTGCATGTTTCATGCTTGTACCACTTTTTGACAGCTTCCCCACAGGTTAAACCAAGAAATAAGAAATCTTTCCAGCTGATATTCCCAAGCTATAAATAGTGGTTTCCATCCCGCTGCAAACAAACATGGCATTAGCCAAAATTTTAGTTGAAGCACATTTCCTGGAGAACTTGTCAGTCCCTCTGGTAGTGTTAGATTTTGTCTGGATGCTTCCAGCTGTCTGCTGACAGTCCCGGTGTTGGAAATCTTATACCATAGCTAGCTTTTATTCTATCCAGTGATGTGCCCTTTGCAAGTACACAGCTTGACTACAGTCAGTGGTGGCTGAGGTCAAGTTTGAGTCAGTAAAGTTAGCCAGCGTGGGCCCTGGGTACAGTGGGACTGGCTGAGAACAACTTTGCCAGCTGACAATGAGTTTTTAACAAATTAGTGCTTGGGAGCCAGCGCTGCCCAAGCTCTGAGCCGCACCTCAGGGTACTGGGGCTCCGTCATCCCCCTGCTAATTTGTGTTGGGGTCCTTTGGGTCCTTCTTATTCAGGCAGGAGCAGGTGATGCAGGAGTGGGTGATGCAGGCGCTGATGATGCAGGAGCTGATGATGCAGGAGTGGGTGATGCAGCAGCTGGTGATGTAGGAGCGGTAATGAAGCAGCTGGTGATGCAGCCACTGTCTTAGAACAGCGACGGAGCAAGAGCACCTTCCGCCGCTTTACCCTCCGGGGGTTGGTGGCCCGAGGTGCCAGCTGCTGTGCTCGGGCCAACACTGACCTCCAGTGGAAAGGCCTGGGAATCCGCTCCCGGCCCCTGCCATGGTCGCAGGGACCTGGCGGTGGGGAAGGCTCGGCTTGTCCCGGAGCATCCCGGCCCTTGGGGGCTGTTGACGGCTCCGTGGGGAAGGGCAGGAGGACATCGTGGAGGTTTGGGGTGCGGTCAGGATAAGAAGGGGGTGAGGACCGTTATTAAACACAGTGAGATGGATACATCTCCAGGCTGGAAATCCCTAAAACACGAATTACTGACCCTGGGCATGCTTTGGAGAAAAAGGATTTCTCTGGCGATACCCTCTTTCACTCCTTTCCTAAGCACCTGCTGCTTCCAATCGCTGGGGATGGGACACAGGACTGGATGGCACTGGCTGTCCCCCTGCAGCCCTTTGCCCTAGGGTTAAAATAGGGAAACAAGTGGAAGCAGGGCGAGATTCTGTTGACGAAGGGAGACAGGACATCCGATGATCGTCAGCAAATCCCAATTTTATTAAGAGTGGCGCTTAGTTAAATACAGTCAATAATGAGGTTCATACATATTGCAAAAGCTGAGCTCCTAATTGGTCAGTGAACTAAAGTGTGCAAAATATAAACAACCCGTCCCCCCAGGTGCAGCTGGGTGCTGTGAGATTCACTCCCTATGCATTCTTCCCACCGAAGCTCTAACCAGGGTCTCACGAATCCCTCATTGCCAACGACACTGCACCCTTATCAAGGCCTCCCAGCCTATCTGTACCCCTTCTGGCGAAGGCATTCCTGAATAAGACTCTCCACAAGATTCTGAGCTGTTGATCAAAGGTTGGGGGGCAGTGCTGTAGGAGCGCTTGTCTGCAGCAGCCAGCGTCATGTGCAGCCTGACTTTGTGTCTGAAATGTGCTGTGTGGTGTATATGAGTGGCAGAGCTGGGACCAGCCTGACTTCTACAGCACCCAAGAAGCAAGGCTGTGGTTGGGAGGCAAAGTGGCAGAGCCTGAGCGTTGGCAGTATAACACCTACAAGCTCCTGGGACCATGTCCAAGGTTCATTTCTTGGTCTTTGTACTGGGACTGCTGGGGTGGTTATGCTGCAACAGATGGTTTTATGAGCGTATTGAATTGAGTGTGCCAACAAAGAGCCCTGGCTTGTTTCACCCTGGGGTGCTACATGAAAGAAGGATGTACCTGAACCAGTTATGTACGCACCTGAAAAAAACTTCGTTTTCCATTTGTCAGCTCTGCTGGGCCAAAGGAAGCAGTGTATGACATCTGCAGAGAACGGATCCAACTGTTTCAGGCATTTTAGGTGCTTTCCCTCTGCACCACACAAACCTCTGCTCATTTTTGGAACTCCTTCTGCTAACCAGGTGTTGGAAGCCAAACCCAGCCTGTAGATCCATTTTCAGGAGGTTTCAAATGGTCTAACCTAACTGTAGAATAAGGATCTCAAAAAGCACAAAACTGTCCAAGCACATGGTCACTGGCTGTCCAAGCTCTTTGCTCAGAGCAGGCGATAGGTTTCAGTAAAGGAAATAATTCACTGCAGGTAAGGCCAACCCAGGTCTTGGTCATGACTTTTTTGGATGTTCCCTGCTTCAAAGACAAAAGACTGAGTAATGCTAAGGGGACTCTGCTGTACCACATTATTTTCAGTTTCAAAAAGCTGCCTCGCGTGGAGCTGGAACTTGTTTGAGAATCTCATCCAGAGCTTGTCCACAACAGAGATGTATTTAACAGCAGGAAAACAGGAGGCTGCTTCAACAATCTCATCCTTTCCAGTCTCTACCCTCAAGAAATCAACAGTGTTGCCAACTCAAAGACATTATTAGGGAACATTTTCCTGCCAGACTTCGAGTGCATCCCACCACAGCCACGTATTCTCTGTATTGTATGGAAATGGCAAAACTGGCCACTCGGCCAAGATGTCACCATGGATGTCATAGAAGTGTGACATGGTTTTGCCTCCTGCACCACAGCCACCACCCAGGAGGTGGCAGCCAGGTGACAGCCCGGCCAGGACTCTGCAGCCCACCCTCAACTCTCCTGACCAGACCCCACCAGCTGCAGCCCCTCTCCAAGCAACATTTACTCCTCACTGGTTACTTATTGTTCAGTTTTCCGCAGTGTTGGTTTAAGCGCCTCTCCATCTTCCCCCAGCTCGAAGCCGTTTCTTTCCAGGCTGTCTGCTGCTTGGATTCTCCCCGAGCTGATGCTCACCCTCTAAGTATAATTGCAATACAAAGTAGTTTCAGAATAGCGTGCAATGGTGGCTAATTATTTGGAACAATTATACATAACAAAGACAGAGCCAAGCAGCAAGAGGGCTTAATTGTCTGGCCAAGCATGAAATAGCACAGGATTATCGCTAACAGGGGGAGGGGAGGCAACAGAGAGTTGCCCCATAGAATAGGCAAGAATCCAGGCTGTTTGGGAAGGCAAAGTTTATTGAAGAACTTGAAAATTCCCCTTTGAAGCATCTTCTGAGATGCCAGAGAAGACATGAAAAGGATAATGACCCAGAATATGGGCTTAAGGCACAAATCCCTGCACTGACAGACTCCAGGCCTACAGACGCTTAAGCACATGCTTAAATTTTAAGCACATGAATAGTCCCCTTTGACGGCTCATGTGCTTAGAGTTAAGCTCAGGCATAAGTGTTTGTAGGATCGGAGCCCAGATTTTTATTACAACTAGAATCTTCTTAGTAATGACAGGAAATAAGAGACCTATAAAGCTCACAAGCTCCTAGGGTGATGCCACGAAGCCCTTCGCTCCAGGTGAGTGGTGAGCATCTGTGATGAGCCATGGGGACGTAGATGCCTTCCCTCCCTGCCATGGAGCTGCGTCTCCAGGACATGGGACAGCAGTCAGGGGCGACCGAGAGCCTACAGGTGTGGGAGAGAAGAAGGTGAGGAGGGTGTAAAATGGAAATGGGCTTGCTGTTAGGAACAAAAAGGTGCTGCAGATTTTGCTAGAGTTTAACCTTGCTTGGAGGCACCAGAAAGCAGCATCTAGACGACCTGCTGACATGGTGGTGAAAAAGCAGGAATAATCTTAATTTCTTAAAAAAAAAAAAGAAAAAGCAAATTAAGAAAATATTAAAAAATCTTGCAGAATCAATGTAATAAAAGCTCCTCTCCAAATGTTCTCCACTTAACCATGAACCTACATTTTTCTGCAGAATGAGGTTTCTCTCATGTGAGATCTTCCTTTCCCTTTCTCCATCTCTGAAGGGTTGGGTTTTTTGGGTTTTTTTGTCAAGGCTTCCCATGTTTACCAGACAGCTACCTGCTGGGCGGGAGCACTTGTCCCTCTGCTTGGACCTAGAACTGTTTTTCAATTATCTTTAGGGCTTGAAGGATTTGTTTTTATTAGCGGTACAAGAGCCTTGTGCTGATGGTTGCAGGTGTCCTGTTCACTGTCAGAGTGGTAGAAAAAGTGGAAAGTGTGGGATGTGGATGCCGTGGGCTTCAATGAGCTAACTGTGACCACAGGAGGGTACGAGATCTATGGTACCTGCTGCCCCACATCACATTTCCCAAACCTACAGATGTCTAAAGGTTTGGGTGAAGTTGCCCATGGCAGCAACAGTGTATGAGAGCAATTCAGCTTTGGAAGTTAGCCACGAAGGAATGGCCAAGAAGGCCAATGGCATCTTGGCTTGGATCAGAAACGGTGTGACCAGCAGGGCCAGGGAGGTTATTCTCCCTCTGTACTCGGCACTGGTGAGACCGCTCCTCGAATACTGTGTGCAGTCCTGGGCCCCTCACCACAAGAAGGATGTTGAGGCTCTGGAGTGTGATCAGAGAAGAGCAACAAGGCTGGTGAAGGGGCTGGAGAACAGACCCTATGAGGAGCAGCTGAGAGAGCTGGGGGTGTTTAGCCTGGAGAAGAGGAGGCTGAGAGGAGACCTCATTGCTCTCTACAAATACCTGAAGGGAGGTTGTAGAGAGGAGGGAGCTGGCCTCTTCTCCCAGGTGTCAGGGGACAGGACAAGGGGGAATGGCCTCAAGCTCCGCCAGGGGAGGTTTAGGTTAGATATTAGGAAGAAGTTTTTTACGGAAAGGGTCATTAGGCACTGGAATATGCTGCCCAGGGAGGTGGTTGATTCGCCTTCCCTGGAGGTGTTTAAGGCACAAGTAGACGAGATCCTGAGGGACATGGTTAGTGTTTGATGGGAATGGTTGGACTCGATGATCCGATGGGTCTCTTCCAACCCGGTGATTCTGTGATTCTGTGATTCTGTGAAGGAGATTTTTCCTCAAGAAAAGTGGATAGACATATGCATCTCCCCATGGCAGGCCAGAATCCCATCCCTACCACTGGTTTGTATCCGCACACCCGTAAAAGCCCAATGATGTCTCTGCAGGGTGGTGCTGCACAGGGTGGGAGCTGCAGCTGGTGATCCTGCCACCATGTCTGTTAGCGCACCTGGCACCTCACCTACAGCTCAGATATTGGCACCTATAGGTCCAGGACTGCTGCTAGCAGCCACTGGAGGGCATTATACAATTCATACAGCCTTACCCTGTGATCTGTGCAGCCTCCTTACCTTCCTCAGAGGCAGACATGGCAGAGAGCATGTGCTACAGAAAGACCCACATTCCCTTCTCCTCCTTTACATCCAAACGCACATACCAGAGGGGCCTGACAGCTGACATTGCTTATGGGAAAGGGACAGGCCAGCGTGTGCCAGCATGGACCGTGATGGTCCTCAAACAGTCGGGACCTTCGCCAGCCACCCTGATACCTTGGCACATCGCCAGCCCACCAAGCCTGTGCAGCAGCCTGCAGCAGCAGGGCACGGATGGAGGATTTTCTCTGAAGCCAGAGGTTAATTATGCTTTATTGGATAATTTTCAGCTGCCAGTCCTGGCAGTAAGGGGGATTTCCTCTAGATGGCACGCTTATCTCTGCGCTGGGAGGGAAGACCCACCAGCCTGCATCCTCCACAGGACCCCAGCCATGTACTTCCAAGAAGCAGCTAACTTATCCCCATGTCTCATGCTCTCTAGCAAAACAATTTTAATACTCAACATCTAGAGTAGGCAAAAGCCAGGAAAATCGTAATAGGAAAAAGGCGTTTTGTAATGAGCATTGGTGGGTTCTGGTCAGCTGGGCGATGCTGAGTATCCGTCCTGTAGAAATCAAGTCTTTCAGGGTAATGTAAAGCCAGATGTGAAACATCAGCCTTTCCTTCAGCATCATTCCTTCTGTCTGAGTGATGCAGCTCCCTCTTCGCAGCAAGAATGAGCAGAGGCTCGCTTGCAGTAAGTTAAGGAAGGGGTGTGTTTGTGTATGTGAACCTTCAACACCCCCAGAGTGGCTGGATTAATTTTAAGCAGTGTGTTGACATGCTTTCCCTCTCTTGCCTCTCTGCAGCTCAGGGCAGTAATTTCTTATGGAACTTTGAAGAAAGAGGCAGGAGAAGATCACACTGGTCTGGAGATGCTGAGAACGGGATTCCTGTGTGTTCCTTTTACCCACTGTGCACCGCAGAGCACCTGTTTTCCAGGAATGGAGAAGTGTTTCTTGCAGTCACATCAACACTACCACAAAGTTAGCCTGGGATGCACCAGACTGCGTGTCACAGTGCACAAAGCAGGGATTAGCTTTGGGTCCTAGCCCAAGGGAGAGAGCCACTGGGGTGTGGAAGTGCCAGAGCTGGGCTGTGGAGTGAAGCTGTGACCTGCCAGAGACGCAGTGGAGGAACTGGCATCAGCAGCCTTGTGGAAGGGAGCAACAGGGCAGAGATTCACCCTTCTATGCAGCTTCAGCCCCAAACTGTTACAGTGGTGCTTGGTTTCATATTTTTGCTTGTTGTTATCTGATCCAGATGAAATATCCACTACCTACCCTTCCCGTTTTCCACCTGCCTCTCCTTTGCTGAGTAAGGGGATGGGGTTAAGGTGTTTGGCTTTGCCTCTACTTCTCTGCATGGGTGAGATATTTCACCTCCCTCCTTATACTTTTGGTTGCCAACTTTTTCTCTTTGTTTATTCAGCTCCTTCCCAAGGTGGGACCAGAGGGAAGGACCCCTGCACTATATTCCTGTGCAGCAGTAACATCACAACCCGCAGTGGTCTGAAGCCCAGTCTTAATTTGAGGTCAAGAGGGAAAATAGATCTACAGACTTGCAGTTAGTGAAGGAGATCTGTAGATAACAGAATATGTGTGCAGGGCTGATTTCTTACATGGTTATAACAGATTCACCCCAACCTGGTCTCCAGGTGGACATGATGGGATACTTCCAGGTACAAAGAACCCCCTCCCCAGCTATTTACTACGTGCTGAAAAAAACCTAAAATGGAGTAAAACTTTTTTTGTCCCAATCATGCTAACGTCCAGTAATTTTCCACCTTCTCTGTAGTTTTCTCCTTTGAAGAACCTACCTCTATATTGCTCCTGACTCCCAAGTTGAGGATCCTCAACTGGTGTTTCTGGTAGTAATAGATTTCTGCAAACTCAGCAGGTGAGGTGGACACTCAGGCTGCTGAACCGCTGAATGCAGAGAACTCAGCATCAGAGATTTATTTGGCATGTTTGGCATGATAAGATGCTAACACGGATAACCTGGACTCAGAAACCTGATCAGAGGTTTCTATATTTCTAATCCTGGGTTTCCATATCCTTGTGAATCCGGCCATTTATT
The DNA here is from genome assembly GCA_013389865.1 of Piaya cayana. Lineage (NCBI taxonomy): Eukaryota > Metazoa > Chordata > Aves > Cuculiformes > Coccyzidae > Piaya > Piaya cayana. The sequence goes on along the minus strand of WAAB01006309.1, from coordinate 766,582 downwards.
TAGGTTGTAGCACTGGTGCAACCGCTTTTGGAAACTCTGATTCTATCCCATACATATTCTCCCCCCCACCCCCCTTCCAAAAAAAAAAATTTTCTCTTTTATTTTCAGTGGATTCAGGGGAGAATGAAGTGATTTAACAGGCTTGTTTTCATAGGGATATTTTTCCTTGTGTGGTAGGCACAGTTACCAGGTTCCTCTATACACATTGCCATGTGCCACAGCATAATTGCTTTCCATATGCATTGGCCTTTGGCTAATGTGTTTTTTATGGCAACCAGGAGAGCTGGATTTGGTGAGTCTCAAAAGTGCACCTGGTGGTTTATGGCTTGAAATCACTGTATTTGAGTTATGTAAGAAAGAGAGAGAGAGTGTGTGTGTGTGTGTGTGCATGCATCTCTTTTCATGTAAGATTGCTGAAGAACAGTATGAAAAAAACCTTATACCAAGCCAGAGTTAATGACTTGAGTGTTAAACTGCATTTTCAACTGGTGGGCTTCCAAGTCCGTGTGGGATGGGATCAGTTATGAACAGAGAGCAGCAGGCAAAGCTTTTGAACTGCAAGACCAAAACCAACATTCAAAATTCAGATCACAGCACCTAAATAAGTGCATATATGTGTGGAAAGAGGAGTTTCTTACTTGTCTAAAGAGCAGGAAAGACAGGGAGTCTTGTTCTCTAGAGGTTCATGGGGGTTCAGACCTGCAAATGGGGTGTCTGGGAAAAGCCTCACTTGAAATCCAGGACCTTTTTGGTGTGGATTTTGGGACGCCTGCTTTTGCAAATGCAGGTCAACAGAATTGAGATATCTGACACCTGAGTGCTACAGGAATGGATATAAGCACTTGGCTCCTGTCGTTTCTGGACTGGGAATTTCATGCATCTCACACTATCCAGCACCACCGTTCCCACTAACCTCCCTGTGCTGGGAGCTCTTGGTGTGCAGGCTGCAAACTGATCTTTGAAGCTCAGAGCTGGCAGGACAAGGCTGGAAAAAAGGTTGAACTGCAGGGAGTACTGAAGGTCTGAGCCTTGAATATGGAAAGAACAGAAATAATATCAAAGGAAATCACATAAGTGGAAAAAGAGCCCCCTGGGGCAGCCCAGGCAGGAGCAAGTCTCTCTTGTTCATGTTTTCAGAGAAGTTAGAGGTCAGCCAAGCCTGATAACGAGGTAATACAGAAAAATCCATCACTGAGCCTTGGGGGACTTGTAGATGAGGTTCTCATCAGCATAAACGAATTTAGATGCTGCTTGGCAGAGGAAACAAAACCGATTATGTATCGCAAAACCTGCAGATTGTCTGGAAGGACCTGGGCTGGAGCTAAATCAAGGCAGTGAAATGCTGCAGGGCCCGATGCTGCCCTTCCCTGGGCACAGCGGCTCAGGATCGGGGGTTTTCTCCCCCGAGAAGCCCCTCGGGGGATGCTTCGGCCAGGACCAGCTCCCTTAGACAGGGGCACGGCCAGTGCCGGGGCAGGAGCAGCGACAGCGACCGTAGCCCGCGGTGCTCCAGGGTTTTTCTCCCTGTCCCCCCCACCCCACTCCCCGGCAAAGAGCGGTGTCAGGGGCAGGCAGGGAACGAGCTTTTCCCGTTTGCTTGGGCGTTGTTGCCATTTTGCAGCTTGCAAAGGCTCCGACTGGTTCCCATGCAGCGGGGGCACCGGGAGCCCAGGGTGGGGGGACCTCGACCGGGGTATCCACCTGCTAAAGAGGCTGCAGGGCACCAGCAGCCTCAGTGAGACAGTGAAACGCTTCAGATCAGACAGCGAAAGTTAATTAAAAAGGGGGGTGGGGGGAATCCGGATCGGCTGATGGGTCTAGTCTTGTCTCATCTTCTCTCCTCTTCCCTTTCCCTTTCCTTTTCTCTTTCCCTCCTCTTCTCTTTTCTTCTTCTTTTCCTTCTCTTTTCCTTCTCTTTTCTTTCTCTTTTCCTCCTCTTCTCTTCTCTTTTCCTCCTCATCTCTTTTCCTCATCTCTTTTCCTCCTTTCTTTCCTCTTCTCTTTTCCTTCTTTCTTTTTTCCTTCTTTCCTTCTTTTTTCCTTCTTTTCCCCCCTTTTCCTTCTTTTTCCCCCTTTTTCCTTCTTTCTTTTCCCTTTTTCCTCCTTTCTTTTCTCTTTTTCTCCTTTTCTTTCTTCCTCACTGTCGAGACTTTTGCACACCCTGCCCACCTCACCAGCTCTCAGCCCCACACGCGTTTGATACCGCAGTTTACTGTGAAATGGAAAGAAGAGTCGAGTTCAAACGGGAGATGGAGGCTGTCTGTAATTAAATACTTCAGCGAGGAGAAAAAAAAAATTAAATCTGCCCAAGGAAAAATGCTTTCCACGCCTGGGAACAGTGGCACGATGACAAGGCAATCTTTTCGGGCAGATCGATAGGGTTTTTTTTTTTCTTTTTTTTTTTTTTTCCAGGGGATTTCGCATCATTTCTCACTCCAGTGTGCAAACCCGTGATTGAAACTCACCCCTCGCTCCATCTGGGGATGCCCGGCCAGGAGCGTGTGTGTGTCTGTGTGTGTGTGTGTGTGTGTGTGTGTGTGTGTATGTGTCTGGGATCCCACCATCTGGTTTGCTTCACTCCAGGGTTTCCCTTTCCTAAATCTTTTCGGGATGGGTGCAGTTTGGATACTTTTTCTCGTTTTGAGGCTTTTCTGCGGGGCAAAGGGGAGGCGAACACGGACTCGGGCAACAGGAGCCGCTCGCAGATGGAGAGATTCGGACTTTCTCACTGTTATTTCCTTCTCAGTCGTTCTCGGTTTTAACAGGGACCATGTTCAGCCTTGGAACAGGCTGGAATCGATGGTGGCCGATCACGGCAGCATCGCGGATGCGCGATGCTCGAGGAGGAGGTCCCGGAGGGAGCGGGACGAGGCACCGCATCCCATCCACATCGACCCTTCTCGCCTCCCCCCCCCGCTCGGCTTCGGGCCCCTCGGGGTCCCGGGGGGGAGCGGAGCATTCCTGGGGCTGTGCCCGCTCCCCCAGCCCCGCAGAGGCACGAGGAGCAGCTCCTGGAGGTTCCTCGCTGCCCTGAAACGCACCAAGTGGAAATTCAATCGCCCCGTTGTGTGTGTGGTCGAAATCTCTGGCAGCTGCTTCGGAATTTTTTATGACACTTTCGTTTATGTAGGGAGGCATAACTATTATTTTACTTAATAAAAAAAAAAAAAAAAAAAGGAAAGCGGCTCCGGTCTTTTCCTTTCCCCGCTCTCTTCCATTTGTTCTTCCCACCGCCTTTCCGCAGGGCTGATGAAAGGAGAGTTTAAACAAAAGTCGGTAGGAAAGATGCGGCGTCTCCGAAGCGTTTCTCCCCATCATAGCTAATTATACATAGATACAAGAAAAAAAATATATAAGAAAAATGAATATAAATATATATATAGCTGAATATACACATATAGGAGTGGGAGATGGGTGTGGGTGGGAGGAATACAAAAGTGAAAAAGCTCAGGAAAGCCCCCCAGGGACAGACTTGCCACCTTCCTAAGAAAGTGTGAGCGCAGTTATCCATTTATTTTCCCCGCCGGTGGAGAAATCCTCCCCGATCGGAGCGCGGGAGGAGGATGCTCCCGAACCCCAGCAGAGGCTCGGGCTCCGCGATCGCTGCTGCAAGCGGAGACGCCCCCGTTCCTGCCCGCTTGCCGGGGTCCTCCCGAGCCCGGGGAGCCCGCTGCACCGAGTCGTTAGGGCTTGAGGAGCTGTGAGCGGCATTTGGAAGCGGGGCCGCGCAGCTGTTTGGCCCGGCTCCCCGGTATTAGTGCTGGAGATTTTATCACCAAATGCTCGCACCTGTTAACGGCAGCGCCCGGCAATTCATCACCGCGGATTCTCACAGTGCTGAACGCGGCCCTTGGAGGGGGGCAGATCTCCCCTTGGCACCCCCCCTCTTGGAGGAAAATATCCCCTTATTCCCTTCTCAGGCATCCTCCCACCCCGGAGAGTGACTGAGCGTTTGCGGAGCCTCTGAAGGGAGGGGAATAACCCCCCGGTGCGTCCGCTGCCGTCGGGGGATGCTGCGCCCTGGGCAGCGACTGCGGGAGAGCTGCGGAGAGGGGCTGCCGAGGCCGGAGGAGCTTCTCCGTCCCGCAGGGGACCTGGGGCCTGGCCGAGCTGCCACCTCGGAGAGTGGTACCCGCCCCGGCCAGCCCCGTCGAGCGGGGATGCGGGACTCGGGTGCCGTCGCAGCCCCCCTCAGCCTTCGCTTTGGTTATTTCTCGAGGGGTGGGGGAGGCTCAGCTCGGCATTTCTCCTCTCCTCCCGGCCCGCACCTGCCGGGCAGCAGCATCCCCTCCGCGGACCTGCGGGAGCCCTCGGGGGGGGGCCGGGTTTCCAGAAGCTCAGGGCTCGGTGACGTCTCGATGACGCGAGCACGTGGAGAAGGGGAGCGTAAAGGTCCCCAAACCCACACGATCCCTCAAAGAGGCCGAGGGCTCGGCCCTGGCGGGGCTGAGGGGTCCCAGCAGACGAAGCTACTGCAAGGCGGCAGCTCATCCCCCCCCCCCGGGGTTGGGCAGCGCTCGGGGGGAGTAAGGGACCCTCGGCGACCCCCGGGCGGGGGATAACGGCGTCACATCCCGCGGGAACGGGCCCTGCTAGCTACAGTGCCGGCGGCGAGGGGTGGGGGGCTTTATCCTGCGACGACCCCGGTCCCGCAGGAGCCGGCTCCGGCGCAGCCGCGGGCATCCGAGCGCCGGGCGAGCCGGTAGAGCCTTTCCTCGAAAGCGTCCCCGTCGGGGACCGGGGCCGGGCAGCCCCTCGCCCCTGCCCCGCGGGGGCTGCGGGCGGCACGTGATGCCGGGGCGGCCGTATAAAGGCCTGGGGAGCGCTGGCAGGAGGCGCAGTGCCGGAGCGTCTCCAGCGGGTCCCGGCTCGGGAGGGGTGGGGAGGGGGGAGCCGCCTTCCCAACTTCTGCCCTCCCCCCTCCCTCTTCCCNCCGAGTCCCAGCGGCGGCCGCAGCCCCTCCGGCCCGGCCCCGGGGCCCATCCCGGGAGCCGCCGCTAGGTGGGGGGGGGGAGCCCGGCCCCGCGGCCGCCCCGGCCGCACAACAATGACTTTGGGCAGCAGCGGCGGCGGCGGCTGCGGGATCATGTCCGAGCGCTCCCCCCCGGAGGAAGAGCCGCTCTCCGAGGTGGAGGACGCGGATATCGACGTGGTGGGACCGCCCCAGGACGGGGGCAAGTACAGCGAGGACGAGGAGGAGGAGGAGGAGGAAGACGACGACGACGACGAGGAGGAGGACGAGGAGGACGGCGGCGACCCGCTGGGGCTCGCCCTGGCGCGGAGCGGGGCCGCCGGGGCCGGCGCGGGGGGCTCCCCGGAGCGGCTCTCGCCNTCGTACATCGCCCTCATCACCATGGCCATCCTGCAGAGCCCCAAGAAGCGCCTGACGCTGAGCGAGATCTGCGAGTTCATCAGCGGGCGCTTCCCCTACTACCGGGAGAAGTTCCCCGCCTGGCAGAACAGCATCCGCCACAACCTCTCCCTCAACGACTGCTTCGTCAAGATCCCCCGGGAGCCCGGCAACCCGGGCAAGGGCAACTACTGGACGCTGGACCCCGAGTCCGCCGACATGTTCGACAACGGGAGCTTCCTGCGCCGGAGGAAGCGCTTCAAGCGGCAGCAGCAGCTGCACCCGCCGCACCCCGAGCTGCTGCTGCGGGCCGGGGCCGCCGACCCCGCCGCCTTCCTGCCCGGCTTCGCCTACGGACCCTACGGCTACAACTACGGGCTGCAGCTCCAGGGCTACCCCCCGCACCCCCATCACCCCCATCATCACCCCGGCGGCGGCGGCGGCGGCGGCGGCGGCGCGGGCGCCTTCCCCTTCCCGGCGCCGCACTGCCCGTTACCGGCTCCGCCGCCTCCCGCCGCCGCCTCCTCCGTGTTCTCGGCCGCGTCGGGGCTGCCGTCCTTCCTGGGCGGCGAGCTGAACTGCAGGAAACCCTTCTACCCGGCCCAGCTCGGCCCCGCCGCCCTCCTCCAGACCCTCAAGCCGGACCCCGCGCCCGCCGGCGGCACCAACGCGGCTCCCCGCCCCTCCTTCTCCATAGACAACATCATCGGGGGCGCCGCGCCCCCGCCGCCCGGCACCGACCC
>WAAB01006309.1:647161-756008 GCA_013389865.1 Piaya cayana | reverse complement strand
GCCCCTTCTGCTTTCCATTAGTGCCGATTTGGAGAATTAGGAAAGGTCAAGATTTTATTCTGTCCCCGGTAGCTTTTCTGGGGTTTCTCTTTCGAACTCCTCGCAGCCCCCGAACAAAAATAAATCAGCCTGGATTATAGAAACCACCTTTAAACATCAAGAGCATCTTTTCCAGTAGCTCGACCCTTCCTCCGGGCCTGCCCTGGCCCTTCTCTGTCTCTGCGCAGAAACTCCCCTTTTCATGGTGAATTTAGGATTTAATAATTACGCCAGGTCTCCCCGTGCCCCGGTGCCCGACCCGAAAACACTTTCCTGCGTCGTAACTTTGGAAAATAACTGCCCTCCAGCATCTTCTTTCCCTCCTCGTTTCCCTTTCGTTTTATTTCTTTTCCCGGCACAGAAAGTAGAGAAATGAGGTTTAAAACCCCCACGTTTTCCTGCCTGGGGAGGGCGGGAGGAGCTGTCGCAGCCGACTCAGTCGCAGGAAAAAAAATGTCTTGGAAATTAAGTTGGTGCTTTCGAAATCGTTTTCGAGATGTTGGCGGTAGGTCAGGGCCCCCCGTTTGTCTGTCGGTGAGCAGAGGGGCCAGACCTGTCCCCTCGCCCCCCAGACTGCGACTCCTCTGTCCTTCTTCTCTTCCTCACCTTCTCTTTCTCGCACTAGGGTTTTTCCCCCCTTCCCTTCCTCTCTTTTCTCACTCTCTTCCTCTTCTTTCTTTCGTCTTTCCCCCTTCTCTTCTTTCCTTTTTTTTCCGCATTCTTTCTCTTTCTCTCTTTCACTCTTCTATATACGTGTTTCTTTCTCCTTTTCTTTCTCATTCTTTTTTTTTTTTTTTTCTCTCTCTCTTTCTCTCTCTCTCTCTTTCTCTCTCTCTCTCTTTCTCTCTCTCTCTCTTTCTCTCTCTCTCTCTTTCTCTCTCTCTCTCTTTCTCTCTCTCTCTCTTTCTCTCTCTCTCTCTTTCTCTCTCTCTCTCTTTCTCTCTCTTCCCTCTTTCTCTCTCTTTCTTCCCCCCTCTTTTTCTTCCCTCTTTTTCTCCTTCCATACTTCCTTCTTCCCTCTCTTTCTTCTTCCATATTTCTTTTTCTCTCTCCTCATCTTTTTCTCTCTTTCTCCCTCTTTCCCCTTTTCTTCTTTTTCCTCCCTCTTTCTCCCACGGTCTGTCTCACTGTCCCTCGAGGGCCGCTCTCCGTGTCTCTCCAGGAGGTTTCCCCCCCTGCCCAGCCCCAGGAATCCCTCTCCCGCCCGCAGCGGGGGGAGAACTGTCCCCTCCTTTTAACTGGGGGGTCCGTGCAGGAGGCGGCGGGGTCGGAGGGGCCGCTCCCCGCTCCCTCGGGCGCGTTCGGGACCCGTTCGCATTCTCCATTTTATTAAATAAAGTGCAACCTGGCTCCCCGAGCCCTGGGCAGCAACAGGTGACGCTGCCAGCCGGGACGGGAGGACAAACACTCGCAGCAGGGTCTGAGTGCGCCTTTCCAACCCTTTTCCATCATTGAAATGCTAATGATCTCCGCGGATGGAGGGTCCCGGGATGCGCTCGGAGGGTCCCGGGATGCTCTTGCCCTCCCGTCCCGTCGGGGCAGCCGGCCCCGAGCAAGCCCCTGATCCGCGTTCCCCAGGCCTGGTAAAGGAGGTTTTCTTTCTAAAACGCCGAAACGAACCTTGGCGAGTTTATTTACCGGTTTTTTTTTTTTTTTTTTTTTTTTTTTTTTGGTGCCACTCGGAGCCCGGCGGCCTTTCCCAGCCGCGATGTTTCCCTTCTTAACCGCCCTGGCTACCCGCATCCCTTCTCCTGGGACTCGGATAAATTAAATATATGGATGTAGAGTGAATTGTAATCGCTCGTCTCTCCGTGTGCCGAAGCAGGTCTCGTAAACCCGAATAAAAAACCTGCAGTGGGCATCATCTCCCCGTTGAGAGGTCAAAGGGGTGTGATGAGTTTGTGCCTCGTTTCCTGCAGGGAAAGAATTCGTGTTGGTGCATCGAGGTCTTTCTAATTACCTTCTCTCACCCTCGATCCTGTCTGCCTATCGAGGGTCGGGATCCAAATCTCAAGGTGGCGCAGAGCAGGTTTTTTTTAGGGCACCCCTTGCCTCTTTCGATCCGATTTCGATTTACCCTCTTTAACTCGCCTTTTAAGTGGAATTTAACCTGCTTTTTCGTTAGCACCGCGATTTGGAAAAAGGGTTAAACCCTCGCCGGCGATTCCTTTCACCCTCGCAAAAAAAATTCCCAGACCTTCCACTTTTCCCCGCGGAGGGAGGTGAGAGGGGAGTCCTTGGGAAATCCGAGTAACGCGAATGAGCCCCCGCTCCGAATCGCTCAGCAGTGAGAACCGGCTGCGGAGCACACGATGGCTTTTAATTCCAGCTAGATTCCCTGCAAAATCTATGGGAATTGCCCCCCTATCCAAACGAGGTTACCTAGGATGCTCCCCCAGCCACCAGCCCCGGGCTGATGCCCGGGGCTGGTGGTTGGGGGAGCATCCTAGGTAAGAAAGATAGTGGGAACACAGGACAAGGCGGGGACCGCTGTTTCTTTAAATTTTAAGAAAGTAAATGGAGAAGAAAAAAGTTCCCCAGTCCAGGGATGGGGCCAAAACCTTCCAGGGTCCAGCCTGATGGACCCCGCTCTCATCAGCCCCGGGCGGTCCCTGCGATGGAGCGAGGAGGGAGGGGGATGCTGAGATGCTGGCTGGGTCAGTGCTCTGTGTGTGTCCCCCCCACCCCGACTCCAACCCCGCTCCTGGGATCTCCTCTTCCCAGGAGAGAGACGCGGCAACAAAAGGAGCAAGAAGGGCTCGGCTGAGGATTGTGGCCGGGAGGGAGGGATCCCTCCGAGCTGGTGCTGGGAAGCGGAGCAGGATGGGGGTGCAAACCCTTTCCCTGGATCCGCGACCCCCAGACTCACCTTCCCACCGCTAATTTTACCGGGGAGATTTTACTGGGGAGATTTTACTGGGGCTACTTCTGAAATACCCTTTCCTCTTTTTCTCCATCATTTTTTTCCACTCTTTAAAAAATTTTTTTTTTCCTATTTAATTAGTTCTCTCGCAAAACCCGATGCCGCTGCCACCTAACGCGGATCCCGGCGCTGAAATCCACGTCTCCTCTGTGACTTACAACCCAAATCCCAGTCCCATGACCTTTCCCTTCACCCCCCTCCCCGGGTCCCCCACCTTCGGTCATGTGGGACACGGAGTAAATTTATCCACCCTGGTGGAAAGGCCTCCCTTCTGCAGTTGCTCGGGAGAAGCCCGACACGTTTCACGAGGAAGATAATTTCGTTTTCCCACCTTTCGCTTCCCTCTTCGGTTTCCATTTCAGTTTCTGCCTTGCCCCACAACGCTTCCCCCTCCCCTCGGCCACGTATCTCTTACAATAAAGCCCCTGCCTAGGGGGTCACTTCAGAGGGACGTTTCTGACCGTCCTTGAGCTCGGGAGCTCATGGAAAAAGGCATTTCTGGCCTCCTGGGAGCTGCGGCTGCGCCCCCGGCAGCTCCCTCTGTCCCCCCCTCCTTGCGCTCTGCCCCAAGGAGCTGGAGTTGCGGCTACGGGACGGGACCCCCCGTTAGTCCAGCGGCAGAGGACCCCACACCGGCTCTTTCGCGGCTCCCCACGGTCCTTTCCCCGCCTCCAGGACGCTTTTCTCCCCCCCAGCTCTTGAGGGGACGCCACATCCTCATTCCCCCCCTCCCGCTGTGTCCCCTCCACCAGCCCAAGTGCGTTTTCCAGCTGGAAAACGCGTGGCTAAGGCTGAAGGGGGGTCCTCGTGTGTCGTCCCCCCCCCAAGTCCCCATCTGCGCTGAGAGGTGGGTGGCATTAGGATTAGGGTGTTCCCAGCCCCGCGGTTAAGCGCAGGGGGGCAGACAGGGAGGGTCGCGCAGCCCCTCGGGGACGCCGGGGCCAAGCGGTGCCTTTCAGTCTCCGCGTCAGCCGAGCACCGGGACCCGGCGTCCCCGGCTCGGTGCTTCTCCACCCGCTCCGTGCCCGCAGAACCCCCGGGTTGGCCCGGGATGCTCGGCGTGGATGCCCGGAGCCGCTGCCTCCAGCTCCGCCGTCGGGGCTGCCTGGAGGGAGCCGCTAACCGCGTGTGAACCAGCCGCGGGCCGCTCCGCTTCGGGTTGCACCGAATTCCTCCCCTCTTTTTCTTTTCTTTAGTCTTTTAAATTTTTCTTTTATTTTTCTTTTTTTTTTCCTGACGCTTATTTATTTTTTTTTTTTATCCCCCGTGGGCACACTCCTCATTCTGCCCCGCAATGAGGATTTTTCCCCACCAGAAGGCAGGTGTCGGGCACATTTTGTGGGGGAAATGAAACTACACGGCTCTGAGTGGAGCCATCTGGTCTTTTGCCCTCTGCTCTTGCCCGGTAAATTCCTGCCCACGGGCTCCTGTGGGTAAAAAAAGAAAAAAAAAAAAAAAAGCGAGAAATTGATAGAAACGACTCGTTTCCCGACCCCGCTCAGAGATTGGGAAAGATATTCGGGAAAACGCCGCTGGAATCCCTATTTCAGGCAGTGCTATCGTCTAGAGGGGACGAAAAGATGAGCAGCGCATTCTCCCACTTGGAAAATACAGATATTGGAGCCCCAGCCAGATCCAGTTGATATCATAGTCGATATTCCCACAATTATCTTTTTTTTTTTTTTTTGCTTTTTCACATTAGTCTTAGGGCGCTTTTTTTTTTTTTTAATGTGCCATGGACAGAGTAAATGGGAAGCATTCATCGAAAGGGAAGAGTGTCTTGTGATAATGGGGAAACACGGGTCCTTTTCGAAACATCTTTTCTCGCTCTCAACGTCGAGGGGAAAAATTAAAATGCGGGAAAGCAACGCCGAAGCGCTAATAAAAGGAGAATCAATCGGAAGCGAAAGTTTTCTCGAAAACCAAGTGGTGAAAAGTGAATTTCCAGGCCGAGGGAAAGGGTCTCAGCGCCTATCCCGCAGGTGCCTCGGGGGTGGGGGCTTCGTAACCCCCCAGCTTTGTAGCTTTTTTCCCGTTCCCTGCGAGCGCTCGGGGCAGGGAGCGACCCTCGCTGCTTCGGGCTCCCAGACCCGCGGGTGGGAGCGCTTCCCAGCCCTTCTCCTTGCTGGAAACTCACCGGGATGGGGCAATTCTCCGAGCTGCCCCAAAGAGCTCCAGTTGTTTACCCTCTACTGCTTTCCCGGGAAGGTTTAAATAAATCACCATCATCCCTTTTTTTTTTTTTAAATTTTTTTTTTAAGTCTGGCTACTGATGTTATTTCCCTGCGGGAAAGGTTCAGGGGTTTGCCGGGCTGGATTTTAAGGAGGGAGAGGCAGAGAGGGCTGTGCCCGAGGGAAAGGAGGAGGGGGGGGAACCACACGGCTGCTGCCTCTATTTTAATGTCATTATAGTTGCCGTGGCAACCCATTGGATCACTCCTCCTGGAGTGAACCTTGCGACAATGGTTGGTTTGAGAGAAATCGGTAAATGTGCAACCGAGGGACACAGCTACATTACCGCGAACAACAGCGAGGGTTTAACATGTGACCCTTCCAATTATACTGATGATACCTCGGAGCAGCTGCCGCCGCCGCGCTCTGAAGATGCGGCTCTTGGAGGGGTTTATGGGGGGGGTCCCGGGGCTGTTTGGGGGCACAGCCTGCTGGGGATGGGGATGCCCGCACGCCTCTGTCCTCCCGGGGAGCACGAAGAGGGGACCAGCATCTCTGCACCGGGATCGTAAATGTGGTCCCAACCCCTTCAAAGAAGAAGAAAGGAAGAAAACGTTTCACCGGGGCAAAGCTGAACATGCCGAGGGGCTGGGGAATATGGACCAGCCTGGGGGGTAGGCGGGGACCCCCCCGGAGCACATCTGTCTCAGGGAGGAACAAACAAATTCCACCCCACAACCGGCCAAAAAAAAAAAAAAAAAAAAAAAGTNAAAAAAAAAAAAAAAAAAAAAAAAAGAAGTAGATGGAAGCCTTAAAATATGTTTCGGAGAATTACAAGTAATCAGAGCTGCGGGGGTCAGCAGTGCAAACTTTTTAAGACTAATGTTTATTTAGAAAAGTGAGTGGTGTCTGCGTTGCTTTTCTAGTGCCCCGGCACAAAAGTCCTAATGGCTTTTGCAGACTTCCCATCACCAACTCCTCCTGCCCGGGGCGCGGGGACCACCGCCGACAGCAGCCCCCAGCCCCCCCCTTGCAGAGGGACACGGCTTTAAATCACCCCCCCTCGGCCCATCTTTCCATGAATCACTGACAATATTTTCCGCAAAACCCCTCTAGCCCCCAGTTTTGTCCCGCGTTCGCGCTGGTTGGGTGTAATCCGACCCCTCGGTGATGCTAGAAAGGAGAAATTATGGGGGTGGAGGCGGGTTTGCCCCCCCAGACCCGCTCAGCCCCAGGCTGCTGCCGTCCTGGAAGCAACGCGGGGCTCCAGCCGAGCTGGAAACCTCGTTAGGAGGAATTGAGGGGGTGGCAGAGGCAGGAACCGGCATGGGGCGAGCTGGCCGGTGTCCATCTGGGAGGCAAATTCATTCCCCTCGTCTCACCCCCTTCCCTTTGCCACCCTCCAGCCCCTCTCCCGGGAGCCCAGCCAGTCCCTGTGCGGTTTTTTGGGGAACCCTGCTGAGCCCACATCAAAGATTGGGGGATTTGGCTGCTCTTGCACAGACTCGAGTCTCCATCTCGGGATGTTCCCAGGACTGGAGGAATAAAACCAGCAGCACCCAAAACCTCGAGTGCCTTTTCGGCCAGTCCCCACTCGACTTCCAACACAAAGTGGACCCAGGGGGCAACCCAGACGTGGCTCCCCATCCAAAAGCAGTGGCACCAGTGCTCGGGACACGGCTGTGAGAACTCCACTGGGTTTAATTCCTCCCACTTCACCCCCCTGTCCTTCACAGGAGCTGGGCTGAGCAAGGCAGGGTGCTCAGCTCCCTTTCCAGCAAAGCTCAGCCATTGCAGGCTGGCTGTGGGCTGCAAACCAGCAGCAAACACCCAAGGGGAGGGCAGAGGTACTTGGGTTGTTCAGAAAAATGCTTGTACTCACCCTCTCTACCCAACCTGTACGATGAGCAGCCCTAGGAGATTTCTGTTTAGTGTCTTACTAAACATAGACCCTTTTACTAGCCATGAGCCTAGCTGGCAGAAGGTGATGTGCTGCTAAAATCCTCCTCTTCCTGGCAAAGGTGAGACCAGGTCTAATTCATTCCTCAGTCTGTGGGGTTCATGGGCTACCCTGGGACAGTACAGCCCCCTTCCCATCCTCTGCAGGTCTCGGCAGGTTTGAGTGTCCCACAGCAGAGGGACGGGGTCTGATGCTGTTTCCCCCTCTCCTGTTATTAGAGTTTATGGCTCAGCTCATCATCGGGTGCCTGGGGAGGCTCTGCAGCAGGGTGGTGCTCTCAGAGGTGGTATGTGCAGGAGAGAAATAGAGTACAGGAGGGAAATTGGAAGGAGTGGAGGGGTGGAAGGGAGAGCGGAAGGGTTGGATCTTGCTCCCTTTCCAGCCAAATTACCATCTTGTCCTGCTTCTGCAAAGGTGAGTTTGATTTAACCTTTTCTCTAGCCTGTGAAGAGAGAGAAGTGTAACTCAAACTGGAAAAGGCTGAACCAAGCAATGGCAGCTGAAGGCACCTCTGGAAACTCAAACATATCTGAGGCCTGATCCTGCATTCTCTTGGCTAAGTCAAGCTTAGGTGCTCAGCTCTACCAGGACTGCGTGCAGGGCTGAGGACACAGCTGGGATGGCAGTGCTAGGATGCCAAGAGTGGTGAAGGGTGGACGCTGGTATCTATAAACTGCTGAAACATACCTGATACCTGAAGGAAGATCCTCTCTGCTCCCTCAAGGGCTTTAGTTTGAAGGGAGGGCTTGACTCTGCCCTTCAATAAGTTGATAAGACCTTCTGGCTACTATTGTCTCCCCAAGGGTCCTGTGTCCCCCACCTCTCCACGTGCGGAAGCACCCAGATCTTGTTGCTGGTAATTGCTTGTGGAATGTAGGGCCCCAGACAGGACTTGGTACCGTTCCTCACAGTCTGGTGTCTTGGTGCAAAGCTGGACAGTGGGAAGGGGCTGGGTGTCATCACCCCTGCGCTGTTCTGCATCCCCATGTCTCCCTTACAAAGCACAAATGCTGGGAACACTGCATTCATCCCACAATTTGGAACATTTGGGCTGAACTCTTTTGAACTAATATGAAAAATGGGTTTGAGAGGGAGGGGAGAGGGAAGACAGGGAAGAAGATGGGAAGAAGAAAGAAGGGAAAAGAAGGGGAAATAGCCTTGCTGGCACAAAGCTGATTTGGCTGGATCCTTTCATGGCTGTCATTCACCACTGTGCCCTGGAAATGCTCCAAACCACGTGCAGAGATGGCGTAGCCATGCAAGAAGCCTTCCCACATCAGGTATAATGACGTGGAAACCCATCTTGCCTTGCCTCCCATTTCAAATACAAGCTGTACTTCCTGGCAGGGAAGGGGTGGGAATTTCAACCAGCACCTCCTTCATCCGTGTTCTTCTAGGGCAGAAAGGTGCAGGTGACAGTGTGGGTGACAGTGGGTGCCAATCAGTGGCCCAGGGAGACCAGAGACCAGTGGAGCAAAGCCCCTCCATTGCCCAGGGGCTGGAGATAGCGTGATGCTCCAGCAAGGCTTTTCATCTGTCTCCATGATGTCACCATCATGGCAGGGGGGAGGTGATCCCCTCTATTAATATGTATGTTTTAAATATCTGGTATTCTTTTTCTTCTCTTTGGTGCAGTGGGCTTAGGACACATCTTTCTTTGCTCAATTGTCCTGCCTATATATTCTGTTGCCCAAGTAAGAGAAAAAGATCCCATGCGTGATCTGGAGGTATGCTTTGCTGATTCTGACATGTAAATATTAATCAAAAAACAACACTGAAGAGACAAAAAAACCCCTCCCGCTCTTGAACCTCTTCAGTTCCCTTTATTTTCCTGGCAGTTGTTGGTCTTGGACTGGCTTTTTGCTTTCTCCTCTCAGAGTGGCTGGCTCCAGCAACCGTCCCTAGATTCCTTAGCTACAACCTACTGAGGGAAAACATTTATTGAAGTTTTCAGATTATTGGGGAAATACATATTTCTGCTTCTTTTCCAAACTCTACTGACATCTTCTCTAAGCCATTCCTGCATGTCAGTGTGGGGGCAGGAGAGGCATCCTCTCACTCTCTTCTTGCAGCTGATGCCTCCTGCACAAACTTTGAGTTCCCAGAAATGCCACGGAGGCAGATTCCTACCGCCACGATGTTTTCATTAGTGGGCAATCGCGGTGAGTGTGCATGTAGTTTATTTTCCTCCATGAAACTGGACTTCAGCTCACTCACACCTCTGAAGAAACAGAGGGTGTGTACACACTTGCAGCTCCACGGACAGCCAGGTGAGCTTCGTAGAGGCAGCGCCAATGCAAGTGCTGTGTGGTAGGAAAGAGGAGAGAGGGGCTACTGAAAGTGAGGAGGTCAGAGAAGGAGAAAAGGTTGGGTAAAAATCTGACTTTGCCTTGTTTGCACACACGCCTGTGACTGAACTGTGGGTACGCACAGGGGGTTGGGCTGTTCTGCATCCTTCCATATCCCTCCATCCCTCCATCTCAGGGATGCTCTCCCTGGAGCATCCCTGATCACTCCACCACCTCTGCTCTGTGTGTGCACTCGTGTGCAGATGTGTGTGTGTGCAGATGTGTGTGAGTGCATGTGTGTGTGCAGGGAGGTGTTTCTTGGCAGTGTGATGAAAGAGCAAAGTGTAAAGTGCTCCTGTTCTGGCTCAGTGGATAAATGGTCTACAAAGGGCTCTTCAACCTGAACACACACGGCAAAGGCGCATGGCACTTCTCTGGATGAACCATGGCTGGGGCTGAGGCACGGTGCTGCCGAGGAGCATCCTACCACTGCCTGTCAGGAAAGGAAGCTTGTGTTTTACCCCGAGACAGCATTTATTAATGAATTCCTGAGACTGCTGTGGAACCAGGGGCACAGGAAAGAAGTAAGGAAGAATGTGGGTGAAACACTTGGGCTCTGCGCCTGTGAGTTGGACGCAACGCTGGCAGCGATAACCAGATCTAGAAGGGACACTGACCCCTTTTGAGTTTCCACCCCAAGGACTGGGTCTGGGACCATGGGCAGAGGGCACAGGAAGGTGACCAGGCAGCCTGTTTCACATGAAGAAGAGGAAATACCTTTCCCTGGGGCACTCTGTAAATCTCGCTCTGCTGTGGCTCTCACTCTGCTGGAAGCTTCTCAGATGGTAACTACTAAGCGCTCAAGTCTGGATGTGGCCTTTAGCTTCAGATGTCCTTGAAGCTCCAGCTGCCAGAGGCTGGTAGGGAGCAGCAGGGATAAGATCGTTCTATGCTCACTGTTTCTGATGTTTTCTAAGTGTCCATTCCCAGCCACTGCTGGAGAGGAGATACTGGAGCTTTGGATGAAATCCCACAAATTTTCATGGAAGCAGAACGGCAGGAAGGCAAACAGGAAAGAAGAGGAGTAATATACTATTCTCAGGGGCAGTGGTCGCATTTCTCTGTTTGCTTCACTGTGTTGTTTCCTTTTCCTCCAGCCACATACTACAGTATTATGGCAAATGAATTAAGGGATTAAATCATATAGAAGAATTAGAATGCTGCTGATGTAGAAGCAGAAGCCCATATAGGGTTATTGAACTCTAGATGACGCAAGAGCATCTTGGGTAGTGCTGTAAATGTAGGTCAGGAGATAATTCAGGCTGGAAGAAACCTCTGAAGGTCTCTGATCCAACAGTTCTCAAAGCAGAGCCAACTTAGGTCAGGTTGCCAGGTCTTTGTCCAGCCAAATTTTGAATGTCTCCAAGGATGGAGACTCCTCCACCTCTCTGGTCCACTGTGTTTAACCACTCCCAGGGTGATTGTCCCTCTGATATCAATTGAATCAGGCTTTCACTTCTGCAGCTTGTGTTCATTGCCTGTCCTTCTATCAGTGTGCACCTTGGGCTGATATCCAGATGCATAAGGAAAAGGAAAAGGGAAAGGGAAAGGGAAAGGGAAAGGAGGAAAGGAGGAAAGGGAAAGGAGGAAAGGAGGAAAGGAGATAAAAAGGAGGACCTAGATTTGATTTGCATGGTTAAAACTTGTTGATCCCATACAAGGTTTTCCTGGCTGGGAGCTGAACTTTGTTCCACAGCCAAGCTTTCCCAGAGTGTTTAGCTTAAATCAGACTGTCACAACTGCGTTTGAGTGGAAGGAGCAAGAAATCACGTTTTGTCTTCTGTCCAGGGTCTCTGAGAGAAAGGACCTGTCAGAAACCAGCCCAGATCCTCTGACACATGCTCTGAGAATCGTCACTGCCTAGCTTTGCTTTCCCTTATCTGCTCTAAGAGCTCCATCAGATCCTGTGTGCTGCCTTCTCCAGCCAAGATCCCAGCCAGGCTACTGACATCCAAGTTGAGCTGTGCCCCAAACAAGGGACTCTGTAACACCTTCTGAGTCGGGTTATGCTCTTCCCTTCCTCTCACTCAATCAATTAACCGGGTTTTAACACAGATCCAGATATGGTGCGGTGTCCTGCTGAGAGCAGTTGTGTCCTATCTTCAGGCTCTTTTTTTTTCCCTCTAGAGAATCAGTCCAGAGAAGTCACCCATGCACATACGTTTCTAACTCTCTTGTTACTAATCTCAGTTGGAATTATTTTCCTAATAATAGGTAGAATTTCTCTTGCTGTGCCTTGAGTCCATTGCCTCTCATGCACCTCTAGGAAGAGTCTGGTTCTGTTTTGTCTATAACCACTTGTTAGCCTTCCCCTCTGGCTGAACAAGCTCATCTCCACCCACATCTTCCGATTGGGCAAAGCAGTGCTAATTTTTCTTGTACTGCTTCATATACGTTTGAGGGAGAGGGATGAGTGCTCACAGACACTACATGGGGCACCTACACCTGAGCATCTCCCAGCAGGTAGGGAGGGCTTTGGTGGAGGTCGCGGCAGAAGAAGGAGCCCAGCAAGGAACCAAAACCTCCATTGTTGATCCTGTTGAAATACAGAGCTAAAGTCTCTCTACTGGAGCCATTCCTTGCTAGTGAGATCCATACAGTCCATTAAAATTAGAGATCTTATTATGGCTATATAAAAAAAGGGTAAAGAGGAAATGAGAACCTTATGAAGGTTTCTTATGCGTGCAGATGGCAAGGGCGTCTGAGGCCAAGAAAGACTCTCTGACAGGCTTTTCCAAGTAGAATTGCTCACTTTGCAGGTTTTAGTCTCTTTCAAAGAGATAAACAGATTCAGGACCTTTTCTGCATGGCTCACCCCTGCTGACCAGCCACACTGTCCTCAGGGTGGAGAAACAGACCCTAAACACACACCTTGCTCTCAGGAATGTGGTCTCATCTCCTTCTAATGCCAAATTCAGCCTTCAAATGTACTTTTAGGTCATACTCAGGTTTCTCTTGAATCCAAAGGAGCTGACTGTTTGCTGCCTTGCCCAGCCTAGTTGAAGATTTTTGAGACATCCTCTGTCCATCAGTGTAGAGGAGCGACTTTAGTCTATTGAGTAGCATCAGGTACACTGAGAGCCAGCCAAAACTTGGAATTCAGCCTTCAAGCACTGGCACTAGGCCACTGCTTTGCCTTCTTTCTAGACAGCAGAAACCATGGACCTCATATAATGGATGAGCTCTGGTTCTGTAGAAGAATCAGGGACTCTGGCAGAGTGGGAATCCATTTGTTTGTTGTAACCACCTGCTGAGACATTTTTTCCCTTTCTCCTCCTGTCCCAGGCACCCACTGCACCTGGCTGTGCTGTCAGGTGGCAGTGCCACTGTGAGAGAAGGTCCCAAAGCCACTTTCTGAATCTGCAGGATCTTGTGGGACCCTTTGGTTGCTCCCTCTGGTCCTGCTGAGGCCACAAAGAAAGTGTCCCTAGAGCATGATCCTTATTTATACAGAAGTATAATCTCTGTAGAGCTGCAGGGGAGTGATTTTTGTTCCTCCATGCAAGCTAAGAGCTGAAGCACAGTGAAGCTAAGTGATGTGACCAAGGTTGTGCAGACAGCCTGTGGTGGAGGAAGAATGATAGCTAAGTGTGTTATGAGCCCTTATCACCCTGCTCGTCACCGCTACTTTGTGGCAGAGCTCTGGCCACCTCGCCTCTCTGCCCCCCCAGCCAGCCAGGCTGCTCCTTTCTCCTTCAGACTCTTAAAATAAGACTTGCAAAGCCTTGAGCATGGTTTCGTTTTCACTAATAAATCCCTGCTTGCACTTGAAGCTGCTGTGCCTTTTAAAACATTATCCGTGGCTCTGATTACACTCCTGATGAAAGCAGGCATGGCCCTATTAGTTTTCATGGCAAACAGCACTGCCATGTCCCGCTATCCTTTATGCACTCAGGGTAACATAAGTCACCCTGGAAAAGTGAGGAAAGCAAGAGGGGAGAAAAAAAGGCAGGAAAAAGATAGGGGAAAAAAGGCATCTTGTAATGGCAGTGCCTGTTTGCATTCTCTTCTGGCTGAGGACATTATACACTTGAAACCCTTCCCTAGAAACAGCTTTGAAGCAATTTTGTTAATTTGTTTTGGTTTTTTTTCTAATTTTTTTAAATTGCTATCAACAATCATCTCTGTACCCAACCTGATGTCTCTGCTTCTCCAGCCCCTTCAAGGGGCTGCACCAAGCCAAAGATGTGATGGAAATTGCAGTGGGGGGAAAGGAAAATAGGAGCTATTTAAGCAGTGATGAGCAACAGCTACTCTGGGTGGTGTCTCCTCTCCATGGCTCAAAGGGAACATGGGTTTTTGGAGAACAGATTTAAATGTCCACGGTCAGACAGTGTAAAAACCCACCCCATGGCAACAGGTTTGCTCTGGGTCACTAATGCAGATTTGGGTAAACTGAGGCACAAAGGGGTTAACACTCTCTAGGGGTAGAATCATAGAATCACTAGGTTGGAAAAGACCCACTCGATCATTGACTCCAACCACTCCTATCAATCACTAAACCATGTCCCTGAGCACCTCATCCATCGTCTTTTAAACTCTTCCAGGGAAGGTGACCCAACCCCCTCCCTGGGCAGCCTGTTCCAGTGCCCAATGACACTTTCTGTGATAAGTTTTTTTCCTGATATCAAGCCTGAACCTCCCCTGGCGGAGCTTGATGCCATTCCCTCTCATCCTGTCCCCTGTGACTTGGGAGATGAGGCAGGTGAATAAGCCCCTCAGCAGCAACTGGGGTGACAAGTGCTGGAGAGCTGTGCTCCCCTCTTCCATGTATTGTGCACACTGCCTGTGTCCCAGCCCTGCGGAAGGGCTGCTCTGCCCTGCCTGCACTGAATCCCGGGGGGAGAGCTGGCTTGGCTCGGCTCTTGCTCATGCAGGGCAGCCGGGAGGGGGTGGCAGGTGAGCGGGGCACAGTCATTGCTACAACAGATGCGAAAGGCATGGTGTTACACGCAGGGCTATTATTTACTGAGCACTCGTGTTTGTCATGACTGACTATGACATCTTATTAAGGAGTCATGACACTGGGGGATTTTTTTTAAGCCTATGGGGCCAAGAAGGCTAATGAACATGGATAGCTCTAGGAATAGACGGGTGGTGGTGCTGTTTTCAGGTTGCATGCAAAGCTGACTAGCATCTCATCAGCTCAGTTTCTGGGAGATTTCTAGGCTCTAGCACATCTCCCTCCTGCTGTTTATGGATGGATGCTCATAGTCATGGTTGGATCGTGCTGGCCCAAGTGGAAGTGGCCGTCCCGAGAGACCCTGCTACAAGGCAGCAGAGCCTGAGCTGTGCCACCATAAAACTCCCACCTGTACCAAATACCCATGGACAGCTGAACACCTATACTCCTACAAACAAGGGCCATAGAGGGCATGTAACAGGGAATAGAATCATAGAATCATAGAATCACCAGGTTGGAAAAGACCCACCGGACCATCAACTCCAACCACTCCTATCAATCACTACAACATGCCCCTCAGCACCTCATCCACCTGTCCCTTAAACATCTCCAGGGAAGGTGAATCAACCCCCTCCCTGGGCAACCTGTTCCAGTGCCCAATGACCCTTGCTGTGAAAATTTTTTTCCTAATGTCCAGCCTGAACCTCCTCTAGCAGAGCTTGAGGCCATTCCATCTCATCCTGTCCCCTGTCACTTGGTAGAAGAGGCCAGCTCCCTCCTCTCCACAACCTCCTTTCAGGTAGTTGTAAAGAGCAATGAGGTCTCCCCTCAGCCTCCTCTTCTCCAGGCTAAATAGCTTCTGGACAACTCTCCCTGAATCCCACCTTGCAAGGGGAGTCGGAGGAGGGCTCTCAGGCAGCACACGCAATAGCTAGGGGAGGGTGGGAAGCACTGCCAGTGTGGCAATCTCACTACCACCTGATGATCGTCAGGACAGTTAGACCAAAAGTGGGACTGCTTGGTCTATTTTATTTGCTCCTAGTCTGCCCTGGCACTGTCTCTGCAAGCCTTGTCCTCCTTCGCCTGAAACAAGAGCTGTCTCCCATGCGCTGGCTCCTTATCGCTGACCTGCTCTGACAGTGCAGATGCTTGACTAATGTTCCCTTGTAAAATGTTGTGTTAAGCACATTCCAGCCGCTGACATTAAATACTTGGGCCAGGGCAGTGCTCACCCTCCGGTGGACAGAGCGCTGAGCCAGCCCCAGCCACAAGCCTGACGCTGCCACAGCCAAAACATTTGCTCTTTTCTGCTCCATCTCCACCTCTTCCCTGCTCTCCATCCGGCACAGGGTGGGAAGGAGGCAGCAGGCAGGACCGTGGCTATGTGGCAGATGAAATAATAATTACCCCAGCTGCCTCCCAGCCTCCCTTGCATTCCTCTGTGCTAACAACTTGGCTTATTTTGTTTTCATCCACAAATATTGACTCGCTGGGTTCTTTTCACCTCGTGCCTATTAAAAAGGCATTGCTCATAGTATTGTTATTGAATTTGTTCTGCAGCTGTGAGAAGCATCCAGTGGCTTCAAGGAATTCACCCACGCCACTGCGTGCCCTCAATACTCCCAAAATCTGCTTTGCCTGCTGCTCTTCAAGAGACAGGACCCAGGGCTGGCTCAGCAGGAGCATTGCTTAGCCTTTCCACCATGGAGGACATCAGGATGGTGCTGAGGATAAGGCTGTAGAGATGTGATCTGCTCCCAGGGGATGCCTGCTTTGCTGTTCCATGCCTCAGTTTCCCCGTTCAACCTTCTTATTCCTGATTATTCCCGTAATGCATTTACATTAATGAGAAGACGTGATTTAACAGTCTGACCTTTCGCTTCTCCAACCTGTCTTTTTATACTCAGTTCAGCTTGAAAATGCAGGAGTTGTTTCCAGATGTCTCAACCTGGCTGGGGCAATTACCAGAAAAATAACCCCTTTCATCTTGCACTGAGCTGAATTATCTGGGTAATTAATAAGAGTGACAGCAAAGCTCACACAGTCACTGTCCTGACTGTTTGGGATCGTGGTTGTGGTGGGGGAGTTCGATGCTTTCCCCTTTGCAGAGAGGTTTGGGGTGCAGAGGAGGGATGTGCCATCTTTCCATGCGTTCCCTGCAGTGCTCAGCTGAGGGCAGGGGCAGCGGGACAGCAGGCTGCTCGTGAGGAAACCCCCTGTTTCGGCAGCTGTGCTCAGCTTTGGCGTTGCTCCCAGAATAAAATCGACTGGCACCATATTCCTGGGGACTCCTCTCTGTCCACAGCCCTGCCTGCAGGGGAAATACCAGTCAGTGGATTTTACCTGATTCCCAGATCCCAGTCTGGGATAGGAAGAGGGAATAGAGACAAATGAGAAAGGCTGCATTATCAGCTGACAGCTGGAGCTGAGTGTCCTTATTGAAACCTCTCCCTGTTCCCTGTGAAGTGTTCTGATGCCCGCTTCTCCATCGGAGGTCTCACAGACACCCATTCCTGCAAGTGTGCTGGAGTGTGGGCAGCTTTGCAATCCTCTATGTGCACATCTACTACAGCCTCTGGGGGAGAGAAGCAGCCAGGCTGGAAGCTCACAAGGGTGAGGTCTGCACATATGACAAGTGTCAGAGCTGCCTCTCCTCTTCCCAGCTGGTCTTGCTCATCCACGGGACAACAGAGCAGCAAACCTGCAGAAAAAGTCTTTCCGTGCTGATCCGAAGGGCTGACCCTTCCAGTTCTCCAGCAGCACTTTTTGCTCCACTTCTTCACCCTGCTAACCTCCCTCCAGATGCCTTTTCAACCTCCCCCAGCACGAAGAGAACCAGCAGGTGAAATCCCAGCTCAGCGATAGCCGCTCGCCAAGTGTGGGGGCTGCTGCCATCACCAGCACCACGCAGAGCTCTGACTCCCTTGGTGGGGGGATGTCTGATGGAGCCATACCTGCTGCTACCATGTCCTGCTCAGCCCTTTGACTTCTGAGGATGCTGCCTGGGAATCTCCCTGGCCCTAGTGTGGGAACGGCAATGCATGGGAAGAGATGTTTAACCCTGCAGAGACACCTGGGAGCATTGCCAAGGCGTGGGACATGGTGAAGAGGTCCATGCAGAGAGGGTCAGCCAGGGCACCTTGGGGACAGCAACAAAGTCACGGGGACAGATGCGATCACGAATGCCCTGCGCTGAGCAGGTTGTCTCCTGCCTCGTGACAAGCTTGCAAAAAATAACACGGCCGCCTCCTTCTCCCGGCGCCTGTTTGCAGAAAGCAAATGTCAGCGTTGCCATGCCTGAGTGTTTATTTTGGCAACGGTCAGGGGTCTGGCCAGCGGGCACTGGGGGATGTGGCGAGGAGGATTATCCACCTGGTGGCAGCTCCCACCGTGCCCCATTGAGGATGTGGTGTGGCTGGGAGGCACTTTTCTTTTGGCTTCAGGCTGCACCACATCAGGTGTATCTTAATCACTGAATGGCCTCAGGGAGGGCATCATGCTGGGCTCCAATGGTAGCCAAAACCTGGAGCAGAACAAAGACAGGCCTCTGGGTACCTCTGAACCCTGAGGACCCATCAGGGCACGGGCTCTGGCCAATGCCTGGGGTCATTCCAAGCATAGCAGCCCCACGCCCCTACTGTGGGGGTGGGAAGAAAATCATCGTTGAGGAGTGTCCTGTTCTCCTGACCTTTGCTCTCCAAATATTTAGGATCCCACAGTGCACAGTCACAGGCCTTGTTCAGCTTCAGTGTGTTGCCATTTGCCTCCTGTCTCAGCTGTCCTCAGTAATTCATCTCCAGCTTGCAGTGCTGGGGATGGGGAAGATGTACTTGTGCTACTGGGCTCCCCCAGGGTGAATGCAGGCACCAGAGAACCCTCCAAAGCTCCATTTATCCCTTGTTCCCTGGGTCCCCTGTTGTCTCAGACTCACGGTCGACAGGGAGGGAGGGAAGCATCCATTGGAGGGCAGTCCCCTGTCCCTGGCAGGGCTCACTCTTCACTCCTCAGACTCTGTCCTTCAAACTAGCAATGATGAGGGAGACCCCAAGCATGGTCAGTGATCAAACCATGGTAGAAGGATGGACTTTGCACTGGGAAAGGTGCTGTAGGAGTGCATTTGGGAAGAGTTGGTGTAATAAGCAGGAGGAGAAAACAGAGGTGTCCATGAACCATCAACAAGCCATCCGACATCCCACTATGGTCTGCTGTTTCTTGGTCAAGAGCCTGGGCCATGTGACTCTCTACTGCAGGTCACGCACATGCCCTAATTCCTAGCCTGTACCCATGACCCTTTGCAACACTTGCACGATCTGAGCTTACTGTCAATAGGTGGAATAAATTAGAAAGATGCTTATGTCATATCTCCTGAGGTGCCTGCAGCTGTACAACCCCTGCTGTGTGAGTTCCTACAGGTGTCTCTGCCCTGCTGACATTTGGAAGAGATGCCTGGCTGGAGAAGTCTGGATGGAGCTGGGACCTTCAGAAGAGACCTCAGGAAGAGGAACATTATTTGGACAAGATCATCATCTCCAGGGTGGAGAGCACTCATGTGGCAAGTCCTTAGGGAAATGGAGGTGACTGTCATGCAGCATTAGTGACCTGAGGGTGCAAAGAAAGAACAGCTCAGGAGGAGGATGCTGGAAG
The DNA here is from genome assembly GCA_013389865.1 of Piaya cayana. NCBI lineage: Eukaryota > Metazoa > Chordata > Aves > Cuculiformes > Coccyzidae > Piaya > Piaya cayana. Next base: position 737,019 of record WAAB01006309.1, on the reverse strand, counting down.
CAGGAGTGATATTTTGAGAGAGCCCACAATGGCATCTGTGCTTAAGTTTACATGCATATGTAGGACATATTATACATGCTAAAACCCCAGGCTTAGGCATGCTTTATCTCTCTGGGTTTGAACATCCACTTCTTCCACAGAGGACTTTCCCATTCACACCTGACACAGAGAAGGAAAAATAAGGACTGCTTGAACAAAGACACCACATGAGAGTCAATGCTTTATATGAGACAGAGCCACAGGGGACGTGTCCTTCAAAGAACATTGAGCCAGAAGGCCCAGATGGACTCTACCATCTAGAAGTTGCTTTGCTGCTGGTTGACAGGGCTTGAGAATGTCAGCCCCCCCAAGTCACAATTTATGTGGTTTTAATGATAAGCTAAAAGTTTATGGTGTTTCTTGAGCAAAAGGATTTTTTAAAAGCTCTTTAAAATGAAACGTTATGAAACTATACTAGCACTAATTATATTTTCATATTTTCAAATTAAAATAGAGGTGAGTTTTCACTATGTTCTTTGAAATCTTAATAGTAATTCTTTTATTGGCCAGTGACTGCATTTTCTTACTAAAAGCCGCATTTCTCATAGTCTCCAAAAATAATAATTTCAACAAAATGTACTGATGAAAAATCATAGAAATGGTGCTAATTCCAAACCAATTGATTTTTTTTTCTTTCCTTTGTCCTTTCTCCAGATGGATTTTTTTTTCCATGTCCAATCAACTTTTGATGATTCAATAATGATATTTTCTTGAGAGAAAAGGAACCCAGAGTGACCACGGCAACTTGACTTCGATTTCAAGCCAATGCAAGTCAGCCCGTCTCCACAGGGGCTGGCGCTGTGTTGCACAAAGGGAAGATTTAGCCTCGTGTGTTTATGTGGTGTCCTCACACCCCTCTGTTTCCTGCTGAAACCAGTAGCAGCACTCCTGCCTGGACCAACAGGGGTGCGACTGAATGGCGTAGAGCAAAAAAACCTGCAGAGACAGAGAGAAAATCATAAGCAAATGAAAAATGGAAGTCGAAAGGTGAGGTTTGAGGAAAGGAAGTGACTCATGGGTTGGGAATGAGGGATAGGGTCTTGGGGAAGCTTGGCAGCTTGAGCTCCAGTGACCCCCGGCTGTGAGGAGTCATGGGGAGGATGGAGGAGAGGCCAAGCATGGAGCAATGAAATGAACAGTCAAGCCTGGGGAGAGCTATGAAAACCAGGAAGACAAGCCCATGGCAGTCATGCAGAAAATGGAGGAATATTCAGCACTTCCAGACTGTCTGTGTTATTTATCCTTCCCTTGGCTTTGATCAGGGGCTGTGTGAGCCACGATGAGGTGGAGATCTGAGGGAAACCAGTAAAGCTGATGCATCTACAGCGATGGTTTAAAGCTGTGTTCAAGCTGCTGACTCCGCATCTGCTGTGCTGTGTAAGGAAAGGGCAGCAGCATTTCCTAAGCCACTGCAGCATCAAGGAATGGGGTAGTATGTTTTAAATAGTTTGGATGTCCTTGAATGAACTCTGATCTTCTACAAAAGCCACCAGAAACCAGCAGAGCCATTGTGTGTCCACAGCCACGACTGGCTGAGTTGGGGAAGGATGCATGGACACTGCAGCAGTGCACAGGCACCACAGCAAGCAATGTAAACATGAGGGTGAGTAAGGAACCCGATTCTCCTTCCACCACCCTCCAATAAAGCTGCGTGCAGTGTCTCTGTGTAGTGAGGCTTGGTGTGTTCGTATCTGGTTCTAAATACAGCTATTTGGATCTCAGATGTGCCTCAGCAAATCGTGCCTGAAATAACATGAATACTTCAAGCCAGTAAAACAGGGCTCACAAGTCAGAGAGCTTCTTGCAAAGGTGCTGGGATGGCAGCTGGAGGACACAACTTTGTGCTCACCCCTTGGTGCCCTTTACCTGCCCAACCCCCATCTCCCTGCTGCCTGGACCTTTCTCTCCCACCTCACCTGGGTGGTGGCTTCTGTGGCATCTTTACAGCAATGAGATTATGCAGAGAGCAAGCGCCAACAGGACTCCTTGTCTAACTATGACAACACTGAGCTATTCTTGGCTTTGTTAGAACCTGGTTTGCATAGAAAAGAAATAATTGACCCTGACCTAGTGTGGACATGGTCTTCAGAGGGACGCAGTTCTTGCAAGGTAGTTGTGGAGCAAGTGGCTTTTCCCACTGCTCTAGGGAACAGACAACATAGATATATATACACACACATATAGGCAGATAGTAGATATTTGCTTTTGTTAGTAGTGGTTGGACTCGATGATCCAGTGGGTCTCTTCTAACTCAGTGATTCTATGATAAACCTTTTTATTTCATAAAATCATAGAACAACCAGGTTGGAAGAGACCCACCGGATCATCAAGTCCAACCATTCCTATCAAACACTAAACCATGCCTCTAGCACCTCGTCCACCCATGCCTTAAACACCTCCAGGGAAGGTGACTCAACCCCCTCCCTGGGCAGCCTGTTCCAGTGCCCAGTGACCCTTTTTGTGAAATTTTTTTTCCTAATGTCTAGCCTAAATCTCCCCTGGTGGAACTTGAGGTCATTCCCTCTTGTCCTGTCCCCTGTCACTTGGGACAACTTATTTCAACTTACTGTAAAGAAAATAGCTCTTAGCTTTAGCTATAGCACTAGTTGGTGTCATTTCATTTCTGAGCATCCCACATACACCTCTATAATTCATGCATGGATTTGCTGGACTATTTCTAGGGACAAAGCAGGCTGGAGGAACTTCATTCTCAGGTGCATTCAGCAGTTATTGAGAAACCCTGTTGGTTTTAGCTGCCATGTGCCTGTACATCAAAAGGAGACAGTATTCAGGTTCTGTTCCCCAGGGTTACACAGGACAGCCTTGAGGGGATGGAGAGGAAGGAAATCCCACTGACCCCTTGGTCCCTCTTCTTTCATGCCTGGTCATTTCTTTTGGGGACGGAGGAGGCAGAACTCTATTATCAGGAACTTAAAATTATTAGGTGAGATACTGCAGCAGGGAGATGCTGTATTTCCCTTTTCCTACTGCAGAAGCCTTTTAATGATCCCTTCTGTCTGGAAAGCCCCAGAATATCACACAGAGCATACCAGAGCCCTGGCCAGGCTACAGCTGCCATGGAGAGGTTTCCATGTTCATATCCAAAAGGCTTGTGGCCAGCCTAGTTTAAACTCAGCATGTGGTGGAGCTCAGTATGGAAGGGAGCATCAATCAAGGTATGCTCAACGTTTCCCATCTCTTCTGATAAATCTGCAGCACTCATGAACTGAAACTGAGGTTTTGTAGAATGAAGCAGCCTTTAGTTGTGGTAGATTTGGCTTGGAGTCTTCTATTTCTGGATCGGTGGACGAGGTGCTGAGGGGCATGGTTTAATATTTGATAGGATAGTTGGACTCGATGATCTGGTGGGTCTTTTCCAACTTGATGATTCTATGATTTCTTGAACACTGTTGTTAAAAACATCCTGACAAGGAATCAGCCTAGGCCCTCCATAACTTGGAGGCAATAATTTGAGCCAAGCATTGCTGTGAAGCACTGAAGATCACTCCAGAACTCAGCCTGTCTTTGCCTTTTACACAGAAGGCAGTAGGTGCCATCATTCTGGACCACACACTTAAAGATCATTTGAAGAACCCAAGCCCTGCAAAGCAGGACTGCTCTGGAGCCAGGGCAGTGTATCCCAGCTTGATCACCACCATCTGCGTGTGTGTTAGCCCTATTTCACCACAACAGCCCCCACCCTGCCACAATTGGCCCCACCCATACCTGAGAGCCCCGCCTCTCCTATAAGTAGCCCTCTGTTTGCACCTGCCTCTGCTCTGCATCATAGGGTGCTGAGCACTGGGAGAGGATGGAGGTGTGTGTCCTGCTCTGAGGGGGAAAAAAACAGGAAATTCAGCTTACTGGCAAACCCTGTGAAAGTTTTTCTTCTGCTTATCCTCCAATTAGGCAAGCGATCTCACTCTGCTCCTTGGAAAATAATCTCTGTGATGTTCACCAGTGATGGATTTGTTGACTGTAAAATTAAAGGAGGCTTTGGGATTAGGGATCCTGACCTTGGATCTAGCTCTTCTGAGGCTGTGAAGGGAGGCTGGTGTTTTAGCTGGAAAGTAGAAATTTTTGAGCTAGCAAGTAACAATAAACGAGCTTAGTGTTCGTTTGTTGTGTCTTTGCTAGAAGGGTTTTTAATGTGGAGCCCGAATTGTGGAGAAAGCCAGGTTAATACTAACAGAAGCTGGTTGGAGGGATCTGTCTAATTTTGTTTTGGAAAAACTAGAGTATTTTGTGGGAGGAAAAAAAGGTTTTACTCACTTTATGAAGCTATTTTTAATGGAATTAGAAAATAACTTAAACTGAACTTTTTGTGTATAACTGGTATTTTCTCTTTTTCCATACTATATTGGTAGGGGAGAGATAAAGGAGCTTGTAGATGAGGAAAAAGTGATATAAAAAGATTGGCCTCTCTAGTATTTTTGATAAAAGTATTTATGAAACAGTTTTTGGAGGGTAAACATTGTCCCTCCTTGAAGTATATGGGATGGAAACAGATGTGTAGTAGAATGAGCTTTTCACTTTTTAAAACCAACTTTGTCAAAATATTTGTAGTTTAACTAGAGTGTCTTAAATTGCATTCATCCTGTGTGCTCAGAAGTCCTTCAGAAAAATCTGACATCTGTTTATTTTTTAGGCAGAATGGTGGAGGGATGTTGCTGAAGAGACATACCTTTCTTTTTTCCTGATGATCTTCCAAACCTGCCTGTGCTGTAAGTCAATGATGAAGTAACTATAGCCGGGATAAAGCTTCTAGTGCTAAGCATGAGCTTGGGAATTGGGCTAATTTATCTCTCCCATTGGAGAAAGATGACTCTTGTGGCCCAGTTGCTGTAGCGTCAGCCAGAACTGATTTGCAAATGAAGGTTTTGCAGTTCTTGCATGAACCTGTTTCTGCTCCAAGAGTTCATCTTGTAGTTTTCTCTCTTCTTTTGTTGGCTTTATTGCTTGGGGTACGGCCAGGTGTCAGCAATATGACAGCAAGGGGTGAGCATTGCCAGCAGATCCATTTTGAGCTTAGTTAGGAGTCTCCCAGGTGAAAAACGTTAGCTAATGAAAACCTGCCTGAAGTGTCCACCTTCATCTCCAGAAGGAGGCTCTACCTGGGATCTTATTAGGGAAAGGGGAGAACATTCCCTGGGTTCTTCTACCCATTTGCAAGGAGGTGTTGGCTCCAAGATTTACACTATTGTTACACAGACAGTCCATGTTCTGCACACCCACCAGGTCTTGGTTTAGAAAGATGATAGTAATTGTCAGAAGTGGATGACTGGGGCCCTGGAGGAGAGGGATACCTTGGGCAGCTTGTGATGGGTCTCTGCTTTATCTTCTCCCCAGGTTTCTTGGGGTGTCAACACCTCAGATCAGTGATCAAACAGGACAGCAGTGCCTGGCTGTAAATTTGTACCTGGATTTCAAGGTAAGGACATTTTTTTACATTCCAAAGGAAGAGAAGAAGTTCCACCAGCTATGCCAGGAAGCCAGTCAGCCTGCTCTCCTGACCTTATGTGTCTCCGTATGTCATGGGCTTACTGGTAAGAAATATTTACTATTCTTGGAGAGATAAGTCTAAATGTGGAGCTGATTGTTGTCATATTTGTTGTTATTGCTTTTGTGTACCCACGTGGAGCTTATCGCATACTTACCCTGTTCGTATATGCTTCTAGTTCTCCTGTGGCATTTCACAAATCCATTCTGGCTAAATTCTTTTTGATGCATCTTAGGGCTAATTTTGTTCCTGTCTGATGAAATACTTCTGGGTTTGAGGGCTGAGATCTGACACGGATGACTGTTGCTTTTATTTCTATCATCAGAGGGAAGGTTAAAAAATTGTTTTGATGTTTGTTTTGTATTCAAAAGCAAATCTTATTGGAATGTGGATATTTTTTCTGGAAAGAAATGTTCTGTTTTATTCCATTGTGTGGACCTTTAAAAACAGCATTTGGAAGCTTTCTGAAGGCAAGGGACTGGATGCATTTGTGTTGTCTGCTTTATTGTCCCTTTTAGTAATACAGGTTGGTGTGATAGTAGATTTTCTTATCCAGCTATGTTGTTTTGGGACAAGTGGGATGATTTACTATAGGTCTTTCTCAGGGAGTGGTGAATGAGCTGTGAAGATCAGGTATAGTTGGGGATGTAATCAAATGGTAATTCAACAAACCAGGTCTTTTAGCTCTGGCTGTGTTTGCAGCGTTTGGGATTTCTGGGAATTCTCCATTCTGGATGGGCTTAACCACAAGCAGAGCAGAAGCTGTGCTCATCTGATGTGTTTGGCCGTGCTGCTCCAGCCAGAGGCTTCACTGGGTGATCCTTGCTTCTTGTACAAAGTCCTGAGGCTGAGCAGTGCCTAACGGCACAGAGAGAAAATCAATTTCAAACTGAAGCTACTAAATTTTGGGGAATGCATCTGCTCTGCTTGCTAACTTCATGCTGTGCTGAGATTTCCTGGCATGTTCTCACCCAGTCATTTGTCCAGGCTTCTGCATTGGGCATTTTATTTAAGAAGGAATGGATATGTGTCAGCGCAACCCAAGCAAGTCTGGAAGGAATATAGGATTGACCTTTTTTCCGGGTGACACATCTCCTTGACTAAAAGCAATAGCCAAGATAGGTGTCTGTTAAGCTTTAGGTCCAATCTTTATATCTTCTTTTGTATTAGTTAGGCCTGTGTAATACCTTGTTCTATACATAAAATAGGCATTTATTATTTGTGTGTGAACAGTTTTTGTATCACTATAGGGATAGTAATCCTAACAAATCCCATTTCCTTTAGTTAGCAGTTAAAATACAGATTAAAATCCTGGCTGATTGGGTGAAAAACTTTCTGGAGATATTTCTTGACCCTGCTTTATGCCCTGGTGTCTGTTACCAATCTTTGACACAATCAAAGATGGGTACAGTACAGCAGCTGAAACCAGATTCTCTGAAATGTTAGAGTGGTATGTTTGACCTGGTGTTAATTGCACATCTCGGTGTTATTTGAGTGGTGGAGAGGGGGGAGATGTGCCAAAGTTTGTTTTGCTGGGCCAAGATTCAGTAGCAAAACAGGACATGGCTTTTACAAAGAGAATCTCAGTCTCTGGCAACATTAGTTCTGGATGCTGGAAGCCAGACCCCATAAAAATGGGCACTACTCAAGTTTGGTTTGCTTTGATGTGGAAAGCAGCGTTAGATCTAGTGTGATGGGGGCTGTGGAGGGTCTGAGCACCTGATCCCTTTTGCTTTGGAGCAGAAGAGCTGAGATGATGCCTTGTATTCAGGCAGGACGTCTTCTGCTGTTCCACAGACTCCTGACCAGCTCTTTGACGTGTGAGCACCAGACTTGTATCCTGGACATGTACAGTTTGGAAGGCAATGCTGCTTCTGACCCGCTTCCTGAAATGCAAGAAAATTCTGCTTTAAAAGAAAATAAGGCTTTTCTGATAAATGAATCCAGTCAAATCATCACCACAACCTTCACTTTTTGTATGTTCTTGTTCAAAATTTTCTCTAATTTCTCTGATCTCCAAATGATTTTCTGTGCAGCAACGTGTATAAGATCCATCTGGTTCTGACCTTTTTGTGGTGTTGGGATGGCCGTATTTCCATGTAGTTTATTTTTCTTATGGGACATAAACTAGGTTTTCTTTTTTTTTTCCCCCTCTTTGTGCCCCTTCCTCACCTAATTCACAGCAGTTTTAGTTTTTAGGTTCCATAAAGACTGATCAAGGAGTAGAAAAAGTAGGAGAATGGGTTCAACATACTTAGGGGAAATGGAGAAATCAAAGGAATCATTGCATTAGTGTCTTTCGTGTTAGACCACAAGGATAGGAGAATAAAATTAAATGGTTTAGTCTTAAAGATGAAATCAATATAATTGTTAGTGTATGGACTGCTGTCACCAGAATAAAATGTATTAATCTATTTGGGATGAGAAAAACAAAAGCTGAATACCAGACCTACATTCAAAGTAAAATTGCAAAGCTTCCATCCTCCCCCCCCCCCAAAATACTGAGGAGCAATGAGCAATAATACAGGATGGAATCTTCATCTTTGGTCTTAAAATCAGTATGTACATTCTTTTTGATGTCCTTGGAAGCTGGAAGTTTCTAAGTTCCATGGATGAGTAACTAGGTCAATTAATGTTCTAGGTGTTTCTTTGGAGGGTCTTGCTTCCCTCTTCACGTGCAGAGCATGACCCCTAAGACTTTATAGTAACATCATTTGGGTCATGTTCCTGTATCATTTGGGTCATGTTCCTGTACTACTGGTCTAATAATCTGTGTATCAGCAATCAAAAAGCAGATTAGGTAAATAACAGGGCCTCATTCAAGGCTGCACCTATCTGGAGAAAGTGAATTTGCAGTTACTGGGAAACAATGCCAATTTATGTATGAATGTCTCTCCCTGCTGGAGTAATGTCACAGTTAGAATCAAGCTAGGTTATAGGTTGACTGCAGTGAGACTATAGTTTGCTTGAGCTTTTTCAGTATCCTTTTAGATTCTGTAAGATTTTGTGTTCATTCTGTAGGCTATTCACATCTTTAGTTTGCAGGTCAGTAATGAAGCTTGCAAGGAAAAAGGTATATCAGGAGAAGGAATATGCTGTAGAAACCTTGTTCTTGCATTATTTCTGGTTCTTCTGTGGTCCTGTGGCAGCTGGCCAACAGATAGTAGTAGGTAGCTGCTCCAGCATCAAAGTTGGACCTTTCACTTGGCTCACTTTTGGTTTCAATGAGATAGATGCTTATGCTGTTTGCTGTGCAGCCCATGTATAGCTCAAAGGTCTCCTAGATGCCTTGTGACCACAAGGTCCTCCTGAAAAATATAACAAGGCACCTTTTTGGCTGCTTTTAAGCCATAGAATTTTTGCTGAGATTTTGTGTGAAAGGGGAACAATACAGCCTCAACAGAGAAGTTAATTATAGCAATGGAAATATTTCTTAAACTTTCTGATGTGAGGCTGGTATTTCTTTTCAGCAGAAGAGAAATCTCAGAAATGCCACTTATAATGAAAAATGCTTTAATGGCAAATATTTTCCACAGTGTAATGGTTGTTCTTGGGTTTGTCTGAAGCCTACTGAACCTCTGGATTTCTTTGCAAAGTTGCACATAACATGGTTTGGCTCTGCTTTTTCACTCGTGCTCAAGTGCGGTCTTGGTCTAGGTGAGATGGATGCCAGGGAAGTAATGGGAACTGAATATGATAATTGTGCAACCATTTTTAATGTACTTAGACTGTGCTTTGTATTGAACTGCTGTATGAAGAAAGACAGTTCCGAACTTTGCACTAATGGATATTTGTTTCTGCTAGTCTTGCTGCTGTAAAATCACAAACATTATTCTCATTGCTATGTTAAAATCCATCCATCTTGAGTTATTCCTGATTTATTTGGGTTTAAACATGGGAAAATTTTCCCAAGAATTGATCCTGCAGGCTGATTGTCAAGGATGGACTGTGTTCGATATCAGTAACAGGTATCATCTCACATAGATACAATCCTGAAGAAAATCTCTGGCAGTAGAACAGATTTTTCCTCTGTAATGATGTTTTTTTGAGGAGGAGAAGGCAGAAATTTTCTTATAGCTGAGAGATCCCATCTGTTCTTATCCTGTTCTGTCTCTGGACAGTCTGAACTGTGCTTTATTTTCTGAGTTTGTGGTGTCAGATTTGGGGAGTTTCCTCTCTTCTCTAGATATATCTACAACTATGATTAAGGACAGCTTAAGCTAGCTAGGAAGGTGTGAAGCAAGTGGCCAGGCTGTGTCATGGTATCAGATTACCACTGGCACTAATAAAAGAAAAGAACTGATAATCAAACAGTGTTTTTGAATACCGAAGCAACTTCTATGGCCTCAATAATATGGAGAGGAGGAGGAGGGGAAAAGGAGTGAAGAAGGGACTGGCCTGTTGATCTGTGAAACAAAAAAACCTCAAAGAGGTCACTATGGTCTTCTCTTCGGATCTCACAGAGTATCATCAGAGTTTAAATGTGGTGGCCAGAACTGACACAGCTCCTTCAGTATCATACTGTGCCCTGGCAGGAACCTGTCTTTGCTACACCACAGGTAATAAACTGGTGGGACTCTGCTGTTTGACTCCACAGTGACCATAGCTGCAAGTGGGACAAAAAGAGGATTAGATAAAGTCACAAAGGACAAGTTCTTCAGTGGCCATTGATCATGGAAATCTTTGCCTCATTGGAAATTGTTCAGAAAGAGATTTTGCACTTGGATGGATCTTTGTTCTTAGGTGCTGGGGCACCTAAAGTCTGGGTCCTGCTAAACACTGAGGCAGCACCCTTTTGGCAAAGATGGGGTTTGGGTCACGGGTAAGATTCTCGTGTCTACATCTCCTGAAGGTCCAGCTGGTGTGCTTCAAGTGTCTCCAAGATCACTGTAATGGCATGGAGCTCACCACTGAGTACAGCCTTCCAAGGCTGTTAAGAGCTGTCCTCTTCCTCATGAGCATGTTAATAACTAGACATGTATGTGAGACACCTGGGGTTTTGGTGGCCTGTGGCTTCTACTTCCAATGCTACTTTTCCATGTTGAGTAGTCACTCTGGGATCCAAGATATGTAATTAGAACTAGGGGTTCAGCATTTCTCATATCACAGGACAAAATCTTGTCCTTGCTTGCTTTGTTAGTGTAATAATATGGTCTGAGGAAACCCTGTATCTCTGGAGGGTATGGATGGAGAGTGCAGGTCACAGTCCCACCTGGCTGTGCTGTTCCCCATGTAGGGTGCTTCCCAACAAGTTCAAGGTTTTTTGGGGTGTCTCTCTTTCTGCTGACCTATGGAAGAAAGGAGTTTGGTATCTGTGCCCAAAGAAATGTGTCAAGCTCCTACTGCAGGAGCAAATTTATGGTGAATCCCACTTTCTGACGTGCTAGTGGAGGCCTGTTGTGGCAGAGGCCTGCGTTTATTGCCTGGATAGTAATATACTTGGCAATATGAATTATGGAGCCTTCTCTAGCACCCATAAATCTTGGAGGAGAATCAGAGTCTTCAACCATGTACCCACCCAGGCTAATACTATTTCTTACAGCTGGAATTAATCACGGCATTAGGCAAACAACAGGGGTTCATTAGGACCAAAGGTGACTTTAATTTAATTGAAATATAACTTGGCAAGTAAAGAGGCGATCCAGTTCACAACACCTAATGGGAGGTCTGGGTTATATATGGAAAAGTTAATGGCCGTAAAAATATCCAAACAACATATTTGTGCACGTGTTCCAGTAAAAGTCTGAGCCAACTACTTCTTAATGGTTTGGGTTTTCAAATGTATATATTAATGTTCTTAAAATTAAAGAATGAGACTGTATGAGCACACGCAGCACAGAAATTAGTTGGGTGGGGGTGTGAGGGATGGGAGCCTCATGGTCAGGACAGCATCAGTGGAAGCCACGTTCCTCCTTGTACTAGAGGAAGCTGCTAAATCTCTTCATACACCAGAGCATGTGTCTGTGTAATGGATGTTGCAGCCTTGCCCTTATAGGATGAGGGATAAAAGTTCTTGCCTGTTTCTTGTGGTAATTTGGGTAAAGGTGCTATGCGAATATACCTAAAAAGGGTGCTTTGTTTTTTTGGCACTTTCAAATACTTCAGTTTTATACAATCACATGTGCCCATGAAATAAATGAAAAACCTTCAAACGATGATACTGGCACTCCTTTGTGAATGACCACCCACAACCCCCCCCCCCCCATCATATTCAAATACTAATTAAATCGGGCAGCCTGTAAATCAGTGCAGCCACACAGCCCTTTTAATGTCCCCTCACTCCTGTAGAACAGGCACTCCCATTTCTGCATAAACACCGCCTTGTAAATGGACTCCTACATAAAATATTATTTATATCTTAGTAGGTAAATATATGACAGTATGCACACATCAGTGGGCTGTGACATCATAAGACTAGCCCGTAGAGTATGTAGCTTTATACCAATTTTATCCCCCGGGCTGGTTTTTGTAGAGAAGGGGCCATCTGCATTTTCATGGGGATGTAATCTCGATATCCAGTGGTGAATTGGAATATGTGCTTTAAAACAGACCACTGGAAATAAAACTTAAAACCCACAGATTTTTCTTTTCCCTTCCCACTAGTGTTTTTCCTTCTGCTAGATTTCTTCTTTGTGAAAGGGCTCATCTGATGGGTCATGGAGGAACATCGTGTTGTGAGTGATTTCACAGGGAATTGGCTGGTGCTGGTACCTTGATGCCAACATTGTGGAAGCTTGAGATGCTTGATTCTGCACTACTTGGATGGACAAGAGTAGGTGAAAATAGAGAGTCATAGATGATGAGTTAGGAGTATGTAGTGGAAGAATATTTCTGTGTGGGAAGTAAAGAAAAAGGTGGAGGGGGGAAGAAAAAGCAAGGTAGAGAACAGGAAAAAAGAAAAGGGGCATATAGGAGACTTGGGAGATCTTAGCTGAATGGCTTGCTTGGTGTTACCAGTTTAGACAGGTCATGTGGGATGCTTCTGTGCTGAAAAAGGGACTGCTGTGATGTGCTTGGAAAGCATGTTAGCAAGCGTCAGATCGGAATACATGTCCTGATGGCTCAGCTGAGATTGCCATGTGGTTTCGCTTAGATGGTGCCTCTTGGGGCCTGCTCTGTCTTTCGGTGGCCTGTGTGCCTGTTTCTCGTTTCAGCATTTTTATCTGATGGTTTTATCTTTATGTCCTCTGGGTTTTGGACCACTGGGGAGAAGACAGTCTTTTTGCCAGCGGAATCAGGTCTTCAGCAGGGCTCATCCTTGCAGTTGAGCTGGCTTTAAGCGTTTCCTTCTCAGTAAAGCAGCTGTCTTGGAAACTTTGTGAAACTCACAGTTTGGGAGGAGGAAAAGAAAAATGAGACAAAGTGGTAAATGAAAAACTGTTGCCTCGGGAGGTGGTGGACTTCCAAAACCCCAAGGGGAGGAGTGTGATTGAATGCTAGTAGTGAACCCCTTTCATTAGCTCCACAACAGATGAGAGATAAGAGCAGAAACTATTGGCAGTCTCTGGTTTTAGCACAGAAATGTGTCAGCCAGACACCTCCTCCCTGTGCTGGAGTTGTCTCCAAAGAGATCTCCCCAAAAGGGGGAGCTTTTACCCCACCATATGGTCTGTCCCCAACTGGCTGGCCCATTTCACTGTGGTGGAGACCCTGCTGGTCAGAACACATGTTTTGCACCTTGCAGTTACCCCTGAAACTCAGCCATCCTCTCTGCGATGCAGGGAAATGAAGTATGAAAGAAGCCACGCTTCACCGAGGAAGTAATGGCTTGAGTTGCTTCTTATCAGAGCTTTGCCACCTCCTAAGACTCAAAAACCTTTCCCCCTGAGGAGGTCACTTGCCTGGAGGAAAAGAAGTGCAGGGAAGTAAAATGATTTTTTTGGGGTCCCAGTAGGGAGCGACAGCAGATCCCAATCTGACAGCTCTTCCCCAACTCCTCCTCTCCTTCCACTGACATCTGCTAATATCTCTGCCTGTATGGCACCCCAAAANAAAAAAAAAAAGCTTATTTTTAACCAGTTATGGCATTTTTTTACCTTTCTCAGCACATTTGGTCTCTTGGCCAGTTTTGCACGTGTGACCTCTGCATCTGTGAAGCAACCCTATTGTGGCTTTAGGTGGATGTCAGTCAGTACATGGGAGCATGATATTGTCCCCTTTACTGGCCAGACCCCAGCCTGGTGCTGCCCATGCCACCTCTGGCTCTTGTAGAGTCTGGCATAGCCTGCCCATGGGCCCTGCTGACCCCATACTCTGTTTGCAGTTGTTCTATAGCAAAGGAGTGCAAGCAGAATAGCTGACCTGCACAAAGCCTCTGTGGTGGGTGTATTCACTCAGCACTGAGGTGGCCTGATGTTGGCTTGGTGCCCTCCAGCTTGGCTAAGAAGCCAGGCAGAATGAAAGTGATCCAGCTGGTCCTTTTCAGAAATTTCCTTGGAAGAAATAGATGTTGGGCTTAGCCTTGCTTCCCTCCCCTAAAGCTTCTTGGTGTCTTGTGCTGAAGGCATGGCGCTCTTCACCACCATTGCTCTGACTCCCTGCGGCCTCCTGGGCTATGTCACTTGGCTTTTCCTGCTCCATTGGGCACGCGAGATGGGAAGAGGCACCACAGCCAGAGACAAGGTGGGCAGTGGATTGAACAAGATGCTGAGATGACAAATGCACACTGGGTTCTCCGTCGCTTCATCCTCACCCTTCTCTCAAGGCTGGATTTGACAATTGTTGCAAGTTATTCTATCCAAATCTGGTGGCTTTCTGGAGGTACTTAAGGCTGTTGAGCGAAAGCCCAAACTCTTGCTCCTGTGCTGGGGGCTAAACATGTTTCTTCCAAGCCCTCCCTTGCTCCCCAGCTGCTCGCTAACTGCTGCACAAAGCCAGTGATGTAGGCAAAGCCAAGGAGCTGATGCGGCTCAATTTGCTCTTGTGGGCTTCTGTGCAAAGAAGTATTTGTCAGAAGGTAAATGAGGTAAACCAGTTCATAATTAGTCTGCACAAAGGGTCTAATGCTATAAATGTGGAGTGAGCACTATAAATCCAGCCCGTAACTTACTGCGTGGTTATTTCCCTGCATAGACAAGCCTCAAGTCACAATTCATTATGGCTGTGCTTTGTAGCCCCTCTGACGTTGTGCTTCTCCTTTGCTGAGGGTAGATTGTCAAGCTGTGACCCTGCCTTAGTTAATTAACCTTCAAATGGGATTTATTTTCCCTTAGTTACTTGTGCGTGCACACATTTGGTAATAATGTCTGTCCGCTTGCCTTGCATTCGCTAAAAGGGGAATAAGTCATTTGTTAGTGTTTTACCGGGGGTAAAAAAATAAAACACACGCAAAAAAAATCCAGGCCTCAACTTTCATGGAAAATTGATAGCTTTGTGCCAGAAAGAGACAGTTCCATCACAGCCACTTCTTCAGCTGTCTGCAAATATTTGAAACCCTGAGATATTTAATGTTTTTCAGATGGCGATAAATCTGCACTAGTGCGGGCTCACTTGAGCTTAGTGAGAGATGAAGTGAGATAGGAGAAAACGCATGAGCCAGCACGGGAGAGGTATTGCTGGTCACACTTCTGCTGCTGTCAGGACAGTTTTTCAGGACCTTGAGCATACCAGCTGGCCTCTCTTCGCCAGGGAGAAATATACACAAATGTGAGCTTCCAGTTCATTTCCCATCCAGTTGAGAGCTAAATGTTTGCCTTTTTTTTTCCTCCCTACCCCCACTTTTATTATTTTTGCAATTTGACATTAAAAATATGAACCTACAGCTGAGGAAGGAGAAATGTCACCGGCTGTAAGCTTTTTTTTTTGCATCTGGCAAGCCTGAGACATTGCTTGGGGTTTGTTTATTTAACCTTTTGTTTGCTGTGCAAAACCTCAGTGGCAAGTTGCAGAATGTGGTTTAGTAGCAGATGTGGTGGTGTTCTGATTTTTCTTTTTTTAAAGGAGGAAAAAAATAGTCACATCATCTCCATGTGCCTTGATTGTGGCATTGTCTCTGTCTTGGTAAGCCTTGGATATCTTTCCCCATTACTTTGATGCACCTGATGTGTCCCAGGTTTGCTCTATAGGGAGATTTGTGGTCCAGGGGGACGGGCAGGGACCTCGAGGGCAGGTGTAGTGGATGGGAAGGAAGTCTCGCCTGCAGCATGTGTACCACCCAGACAGGGATGGGTGCTGAGAAAGGGCTGAATGGCTTTCAAGACACCGTATCTTCAGTACAGCAGCAAAGTGACAAGCTGGCCCAGCCTGAGGGGGCAAAGCGCAGATGCTTACCTGAGTAAATCAGCTGAAACCTGGATGGTGATATGCAGTAGAGCCCAGTAGCATTGGAAAAAAAGGAAACTTAAGTGTTTCATGATTGATTTTCCTTTGGAACTAAGGAGTAAAACAGTTATTGTAAAAAATGCTGTTTTATTTGTTGGGAGGAATCAAAGAATGGTCTGATTCTCCAGACATCAGCACCTCTCATGCCAAGTGAAAGAGTTGCAGGTGATTCTGGTGGAGTTGTATGAGGCTGTGAGCTCCTGCCTGGGATGGTAGAAGGATGGGACAGTATCTTTGTTTAGGTTTCTTGCTTTCAGCCTGCTATGGCTAAATCGAATTCCCCCCAACGCAGCTGCGATTCACTGATGTTTTTCCTCCAAGCGTCTGTTTATGGAATTTCAGAGACAGAAACACCTCAGCAATTTGATTTTGGCAAACAGCTGTGAGCCAAGTGTGGAACAACAACAAAAAAAATCCCTGTAAAAATCAGGGAAAATGCCTGCGAATTTCCACACATTTCACAGAGGCGGTGTGGTCTTGGAGGCAGCAGGGTGGTCTGGATGTTTTAGCACTGGCGTAGAAAACAGGCACTCCTGTGCCTGAGTGCCAGCTCTACCACTGATGTACCGTTTAGCCTTGGTAAAGTCACTTGACCTTTCCATGTCTTGGTTTGTCTCCTTGCCCCTTTCTCCCTTTTTACTTAAAAATGAGAATTGGTGGCCCCAAATCTGGGTAGTGGCCAGCCTAAGCTTGGCACAGCCAGGGAAGGTGGGGCAAAGGTGGCTATGTTCCCAGGTTTCAAGGGCAGCCAGTGACTGGAGATGTTCCAGGAATAAAGAGTGTCTTTGACCTCGATGGAGGTCCTGATCCCATAGCACAAGCTGTTAACACTTAGCTGCCTCCCACCTTCCCGCTCTGCTCAAGTATCTCAGAGAAGTGAAGAGATTTTTCCAGGAGTCTGAGATGTCGAATGAGACTTTATTAGCACCCGGGCAGTCTGGTTTTGGCAATGCCTGTGCGGTCTCCACACCCTGCTCTTACATATTCATCCCTATCCAAAATTTTCCCTTCTGGGCTGGACTTTCCCAGGCTTCGTCTCTGGTCTCTAAGCTGGTAGATCAGGAGGAGGGAAACTCTTTTGAAAAGGATGAATTTTGGGCAGAGCCGCAGCAGCTAAAATGGCCAAAGTCTGTCCTCAAAGATGAAGCAAAGGGGCAAACTGTTGTGGGGAGGTGCAGGGGTTTGTTGGTCTGTGAGTTTGGGGACAGGGATTGGAAGGGAACCTGGGTATCTTGGCTGCCTTTGCTCATCCTCTTACTGACCATCCCGATCCCTCTGCTGTTGAATGAGTGGAAATGCTCCAATGGGAATTGGTTCAAGCCCTAAATTTTGAGTGGTCTGAGAAAGCCCAGTGTCTGCTGCCAAGTGCAGCAGAGCTTTGTAAAATGTGCAGTTCAGTTACTGTCAGGGTTTTTTTTTTTTTTTGTCTTCTGGCACTTCATGAACAGGATTAGGAATTCAGGGGAAAGAAACAGGGAGAAATAAGAGTAATTGGTAGATCAGGTGTGCCAAAGTCAAAGCTGTTCCCCAGCTGCCAATCTACTTTGCTAAGCTGAATATTTGTTTCTCCTGTTAGTCCTGCTGGTGACCGTGGCACAGAACCCACAAGCTGCTGGCTGGGAGGGACCCATTTCTGCTTGTGAGTGTCCCTGAGTGGCCACTGATAGAGGTGCTGGATCCCTGAGCCAGCTAGTTCCCAGGGCAGTCCTGACACTGCTCACCAAGGCTGTATCTGTGTTTCCACCCTCCGTGCAACCTCCACCTCTACAGATTTTTCTCTAAGGAGGATGGAGTTAAGCGTCCTTTTGAGAGGCAGCTATAAATTGGAGACTCTCCAGAGCATCTCAGTCTTGCATCCAGAGCTGTCTTGGTGGCAGAGAGTCTAAAGGATGCAAGATGCTCTCTGTCCCTCCTTTCTCATCTCCTGGGCTTATACCCATTAACGATTACTATAGAACAAACAGGATGTGTGATGTGGCTGAGTTAACGTTGCTCTTTCAATTGGGACCATCTGAGGTGGAAGCATATACAAAATTTAAGGCTTCTGCCTTTCTTTTTTTCTTGTACTGGTTTTATTCTGGAATTACCCTTCTCTTCTCCCATTATTCAGCTTAACAGAGACCTAACCACAAGTCAGGCTGCTTTACTTCATTGCTAACTCCTGCCAACTCTCTGCTACCTAGCAGAATAGTCAATGAAGGTTCCATGTAGTTCTTTTGGAAAAAAAAAAAAAATTACTTTCCTACATCCACCCAAATATTGTTGTTTGTTCTACATAATTGGCTTAAAATGAATTAACCGTGTATCATCTTCATATTAGGAAAATGTTCTTAAAGTAACTATGGAAAGTTCTTGCCTGTTGAATTCAGAGAAAACCCACATGACTTGAATTTTAATAATCATCTTTGCTCAGCAAAAGTACCTGCCTCTCCAATGAGCAATCTAGCCCCTCCTTATATTCCAATTAATGTACTTAACTTCCTGACGGTTCACCTTTTCTTGTAGCTGGCTGTTCTAATGTGGTCCAGTAGAAAGAAGTAATGAAATCCTTCTATGCGAGATGATGGTACTTTCACAGGCTACAGTGCAATGCTTTTTCTGACAATTTATGATATATTATCAAAAGCAACGGGAACCAAAATACTTTTGCCAAGGATTGAAATTATTCTAATATGTTTTGTAGGGTGTTGTCCTCAGTTTTTATCCTTTCTCTAATTTCTCTGTATCCAGATCCAACAAAGCACTTAAACAAAGCACTATAAGAATTTTTGGACAACCCATTTCTCCCCTGCAGTTTCCCTAAACCCTGTTTGGACACTGCAGCTTTGTCAAAAGTAAAGCTTTTAAAGGAAACTTCATGTGTTCCTTTTCCTGGGGAGAGTGACTTCTCCCAGCAGCCCTATGGTTAAGATGTGAAGCCATGACAGGGAGTGGCTCCAGCCTCAACTCTGCTGGTAGAAGCGCGGGGTCTGGGCCAAGGCATTGCCCACATCCTGAGAATGATGTGATCAGGAGGTTATTGAGTCGATGAGACTAGGGGATCTGCCTCTCTTTCAAGCCTTCTTTTGGGATGTTCAGGTTTTTCTGAAAAGTGAATGAGTGAAACACAAAATCCTGCCCCTTTTATGGAGTATAAAATGTGACGCTTGAGGTCTGCTTTGATAGGCATTGGATTGTTGCACAGAGCTATGGTGCCACCTTTCTTCCTCAACTGTTGTCCTGGGCCTCTCCAACACGATGTCCATAGAACAGTAGCTGAGAGTGCCATGGGGACAGCACCTGCTTTCTGGCCCTCCTGCAAGGGCTGGCATCTCTCTCCACATAGCCTCAGCTACCAAGCATTATAGGCTCTTTGCTTGGTTTCACCTGGGAGTTAGTTCCTTCAGCCCCTGTGAGCCACAAGCCCTTCCTGGAGAAGGACGTGAAGTGTCAGTGCTATTTAAGATGGGAACTACTACATTTTGCTTCCAGCATTTGATAGAGTGACTGAGGCTGGTGGTGCTGCTGAATGACCAAGAAACTTGTGCTGGAGAGGGGAAGACACAGAGCTTCCACTTGAAAACTTGTTCCATGGTGCTGGACAGCCACTTCACAATCTCATGGACCTGCAGTGTTCTGGTGAGGCTTCCCTTGTTACAAATGAACTTCTTGGCTGCTTGTGCACATCCAAGTGAAGCACAGGCAGGGCCATACATATATTTTGACAGCTTTTAATTAACATACCATAACTTCTTAAGTGTTATGACAATGTTCAGTGATCACAGGACTCAAGGGACACTTTTAATGCTCTGGCCTGAAGTGTCAGGGGTTAGCTGGAGTTGCACTGCTGATGGATTTGGCCCCATGAGTTCAGCGGCTCTGGCAGGCTGTTTGCAAGAGTCAAACTCTGGCAAATGATAGACTCTGAGCTCAGTTGGAAACACTGGTGAAATGAAATCACGGTGCTTTGCCCATTAGGCTTGGGATGAAAAGCGAGCCTTAGAGCTGCCAGTGGCTCATATTTCATGCACAGAGATTTACTTGTATTAGTTAAGATTGCGATGAGTTTGAGAAAGAAAAAGGGAGACAATGTGTAAGCCAATGCAGAAATAATACTTCCCTATAGTAAGTGCATAATAAGAATTGTTGCTTTTGTTGGATTGAATAAGTTTAGATCACTTAAGATATGCAGGGTTTGAATTGTGAACTGTATCATTGGCGATTGACCCATGTTATTTTTACATCACTTCTTATTTCTTGACATCCTGAGTTTGCTTCTGAGACTTTCATTCCTGTTCCTCTGCTCTTTTCCTTTCACACCTTTTTCCTTAATCTTTCCTGCTTTGGCTTTGGATGTCTCTCTGCTTTTAATGGACATTTAATATTTTTCATAAGCAGCATACGTTTTGCACAAAGCAGGCCTCAAGATATGGTTACAACGCATGTAAGAAAATTTGAGCTGGTTTTAATCAGAAAGTAATGTAACCATGGCATCGAAGAGCCTTGAAGAGCTTTGCTTGTGCTGTGGTTTGCGGCACCTACAATAGTCACTTTAGAAGGTTCCTTCACTGCCATGTGCTTTCTATGGCAGTTCTTCTGGCAATTAGATCTTATGGAAAGAGCAAATTCATCTGCAGTGCCGAGTCTGACCACAAAGACCCCATCACAGCTGCGTGCCACAGTCCTGCCTGGCTGCTGATAGATTTCCCTGTCACTTGAAGGTTTGGCTTTTGGATGCAATGGTTGAAGTGAAGAATTTAATTAAACTTTGGATTGAAGAAGGCTGCCCATCTTCTGGGTCTGTTCTAGAGCAAGTGAGCTCCCTCACAGAAAGAAAGGGAGGATATTTCAGTTGATTTCATGTTCCTTGGCTTTAGATGCTACATCCTCTTTGGTTTGGGATTTTATTTTCTCTGTGCTCTGCACTTAATGACCACTAGAGCAAGCTATGGATCCTGCCAGTTTCTTTGGGAATCTGTAGATCTGAGGGGAGATGTTGCTCTCTTCAACTACCTAAAAGGAAGATGTGGAGAGGAGAAAGCTGGCCTCTTCTCCCAAGTGACAGGGGACAGGACAAGAAGGAATGGCCTCAAACTCTGCCAGGGTAGGTTCAGGCTGAATGTTAGGAAAAAAAAATTCATGGAAAGGGTCATTGGGCACTGGAACAGGCTGCCCAGGGAGGTGGTTGATTCACCTTCCCTGGAGGTGTTTAAGGCATGGGTAGACGAGGTCCTGAGGAACATGGTTTAGTGTTTGATAGGAATGGTTGGACTCCACGATCTAGTGGGTCTTTTCCAACCTTGCGATTCTATGATTCTATGTACCTCAAAGCAGTGAGCCAGTTTCTGGGACTGAGCAGGTGACTTAAGGTCCATTATCTGAGAAATAAGGGGTTGAGTGCCTGATTTGTTGGACATTGAGGGGCCTGATTTCCTGAACAGGCTGAGGAGCTGTCTGCTCCCTGAACA
This sequence comes from Piaya cayana, assembly GCA_013389865.1. NCBI lineage: Eukaryota > Metazoa > Chordata > Aves > Cuculiformes > Coccyzidae > Piaya > Piaya cayana. Next base: position 715,713 of record WAAB01006309.1, on the reverse strand, counting down.
TCTTCTGATGGGCCCCACAGAGCACCCTACAGTATAGATCACTCTTAACAGACAGAGGAGAGTGTGGATGTAGTATGGGTTATTACTTAGCTGTACTTCTACTGGTCTCAGGAACACACGGAGTAGACTAGACTGTGAGCAGGAAAAGCCCAACCAACCAATTAGGCCTAATGGAAGACTCTTACAGTCTAATTCTAATCTGCCTTCTCTGACTCTGTGTAAGCAGAAATGCCTAGGGAATACTGGAGGAAATGAACAAATGTGGTGGTCCTGAGGTCACACAGAATTTTAGAATGAGAGATAGACGCATTAATATACTTTTTTTTTACTGGTGCTGTGTCCTGTGTGGAAGCATTCATCTATATCTATAGCAGATGCCCTGGTGGTATACACATATGTGGACACGACGAAACAAAGATTCTCAAATCTCATTTATAGCAGGACTAGACATCAAGCTGGTTTTAAAAAAAGGTTCTGTTGAAACTGTTGAAAATCTATTGAAGACCTTCTGACAGAAAACTGGGATTTTAACCAAAAGGATTTTGTTCCCCTGGGTAATTTCTCCTTTTCATCAGACTCTGATCATGTAGTTTAGATCTCTGAGTACCTCTATCATTCATTAAAACTGGTCAAACTTGCAATACTTTTTGCCCCAGTACCTTTTGCCAGAATATGTGCATGTGTATATATATATTTTAAAAAAGAAAGCTGATTATTATTTTTACCAGCTCTCTCTTTTCTCCATTTGTGTGTGTAAAGCTTCTATAACACATCTTTTTTCAGCTAGAGTATCTCAATGTGGTCTCATTCTCATGCTAATTAACTACGACAAGGCAAGAAACACAGTATTTTCTCTTGCCCAGTGTAACTTTGAACCCCTCCAAGGCTTTTGAGAACAGCTAAGAAACAATCAGCTGTGGGAGGAAAAAAAGGCCAGGAGAAAGGAGAATAATGGAAAGTGTGTGGCAAGTGCCTGGAGCAGCAAAGCAATGTCTTGTCAGAGCTGTTTTGGGTGCCCTGCTCATTCCTGCTGTTGGTGTGCACATCTGTATGGTGCATCCCAGGATGCTGTACAGAGACAAGGCATCAAGTTTGTCCCACCTGGCTTCAGTGTAACCTCAGCTGGAGTAAGTCCAGCTGGCAGAAGGCAGCAAGATGCCAAGCTTACTTTCGGTGCTGTGGGTTTGTAGGGAGACAGTAGCAAAGGCTGCATTGCTGGTTGCTGGTGCCCTGGGAGTGAAAGAACGAGAAAGAACTGCCAGCCAGCAAGCTGCTGCTGATGGGTAAAGATAAAGTGGAATGGAACTCCCTGTGAGGAGCAGAGCTGCTGTCCTCAGGCATGAAGACTCGGGCACTACAATGCAGAGACTTGTGCTCGCTTGTGTTTGGGTCAAGCTTGTTGGGGCTAGGAAGCTTCTGAGTAGTTTGTGTCCCACTTCCCCCTGTGATGGTGGGGACTAGCTTCTGCTAGGGACTAGCTTGGAGGTAGGATGGACCTAGATATAACCCAGAAGATAATGCTGTGGTTTTGGTTAGTTGTTTTTTTAAGGTGTAGCTCCTCATTAGTAATCTGTTCTCAGGCAAAGATTCTGCCAAGAGTTTGTGGTGCAGGTTGTTTCCAATCCAGCTATGTTGCCCTTACCCCTTGCCCCTCGTTTTGCAAATGTTTTTTTCACTTGTTTCATGGTGACTTTTGAACTGCCCCCATTTTAAGGCTAAAAGGAGAGAGATAAAATGTTCTTAATTTTAATTAAAACAAACTTTATTTTGTTATTTCATTAGCTAGCTGTGTTATTTCAGGGCTTGACAATAAAGTTATATGTTACCCTGTGGGTACTTCTAATTGTATTACAGGATTTCTCATTTTCTCTGTCCAGAACAGTTCAACTCCTGTGCTGAGCTCCATCCTCCTGCAGCCTGGAACCAGCACAGCTAATGAAAAGCACTCCAGTAATAACAGGGGACTCTCAAGGGCTCCAGATAATTGGGAAAAGGTACTATTAACTTTACTGGAAGGCAAGCCGGCTAAGCTTTAAGAGCCTACTGCTAAAGATACCAAGAAATAGGGCCTGATCATTTTTGGAGGTAAGATGAGAATGTGGAAGTTGGTCAAAGTAAACCAGCAGATCTAGGGAAAATATTCTCCATCAGTAAATGTCAATGTAGGGATTTATCAGACAGGGGCAGCCCTGCATCCAGCACATTCCTCTGAGGGAAACAGGAGGCAAGGTCCTCTCCTGCCAGGCTGTCAGAGAGGTGCATTCCCACACATCTTGTAGGAGACCAGTGGGAAAAATCTAATGCTCCAGGTAAAAACCTGGGGCTGTTAAGGTTTTGGGTTTTTTTGTGCATTTTTTTGTGGTTTTTTTTCTTTTTTTTCTTTTCTGGAAGGAGGAATAGCTCCTGCTCTATTGTGGGACTATTTAGGTTAGTCCTGGACACCTGGACCCTCTGCTGCCTCTGGCAGCATCAGCACAGTACCCTTTGAAAAGAGAGATAGGAAACCAAGAGGCGGCTGTTGGGGTCATACTCCCCGCACACAAAGCATTTTCCCATTCATTAGGAGTTACAGATTTGCTTAAATCCCAATCGTAAATCCTGGTATCTAGTGCAGTGTGAACCCGAGGTGGCTGTAAAATGCTTTTGCAGGGGAACCTGAATAGAGAATTACACCGATTTAGAGGTGTTTTATCCGCTGTCTCTGGTATAACTACAATCGCTGCTGCTGAAGTTTTGGTGTCTGGAATTTATTTGCTCCAGCAGAGAAGGTGCAAAGGGAGAGGTGTGACAGTTTAATTCTTCTCTTGCGTTTCTTGTACAGTTTTAATGTTCTCAAGAAAATCTTTAGTAGGCATTTAAGGTAAAATGAAATGTATGTGGAAAAGGGAGGGTTTTTGAGGATAGCAGTAAAGCAGGATGGATAAGATTTAGGTTCACCTCCCTACTTTGACCAGGGATGAAGCCTAGAGAAGGTAGATAGGTACCTTGTTTCCAGTGATCCACTCAACTACACCTGACTTAATGGGCTGAACCTCTTCATGTCTTCCCAGCTCCTCCTTTTGGTGGTGCATGAGGAGGCGTTAACTCAAAGTTGGGTAGTATATAAGCTGCCTTGCTAATTTTCCTGTTTCTCTTGTTGGTTGGCATTATAAGCTTACATCATTTTGTAAAAATATGAACTTCGAAGTCATTTGATCCAGTGCTTGAATTTCCAACAGGATTGCACTGTACTTAACCTTCAGTATGTTATTGTTTTAGTAATTTTGTCCAATATGAATAACACCTCATACCATAACATCCTCGGTGAATATAGAAAGATGTTCCAGAAAGAACTGAAACGGGTTCCAGGAATGTCAGGCTGTATGGCTTCTTTGATTTTTCTGTCAGCCTCTTAAAGTAGCCAGAGAAGGGGAATAAAAACATGACGAAGGATATGTTGCTGGATAAAAGATATTCTGTTACAAACCCTGTCAACATTAATAACTCGCATCTCTTCAACAGTGCTCTGAGCTGTCAATAAGAAACAGGAATGAACCAAGATAAAAACGATCTGTCAGAAAGCAGATTGTATCAGAAAGATAATAGAATCAGATTAATTTATGGTGAGGAGATTTCACAACAGACAATGAAGCAATATTGAAAACCACAGTCCAATGTAATCCCTTTGAAGAAACATTGTACTTATTACAACTGTGACGATTACAAATGTTTGGTTTAAAAGGCTGTGTTGCAGTCTGGAGGAAAAAAAAACCAGGCTATTTATGGTCTCCAGATTTTAAAGATGGGAGCAAAATAAAATAAGCCTGGAGATGTATGAGCTGAGGCTTAACATTTCCATCTTCATTTAAGAAGGAAATTTGGATGCATCAATGTTTTGTTGGGGCTTTGAAGTCTTTGGTCCCCAGTTAAGATGAAAAAGTCAAAATAACCTGTTTCCACGGAAAAAGTTGTTCTGATTCAATAGCACCAAAAGGTTTAGCTGTCATTAACCCTCTTCGGGTTAAAGTGCCTCAAAAGAAATTATTCCACTTGCAATGTCCATTTTGACTTGGAAAAGCATAATTTTAAACTCGGTTTGGTCTTGAACACTTACACTTCACTTCAAAATGGAAACCAAAACTTTGCATTTGGAAAGATGCATTTGGTTTCCTGGAGGACCTTGTTTGGCCAGTGGGAGGAGGAAGACACTATTTGCTTTAAACAATGGTTTCTGTAGGAGAGGAATGAAATGAAATCGTCTTGTAATGCAAAATTAGTACTATGCCTGTGCTCCTCGTTTAACTTTCTTCTTAGCTAATGCATGTGAAGCTGGGAATCTTCTGTGGTTTAAGATCTTCCCTCATTTTTCCCTGTGATCCTGCTCTTCCTTTCTCAGCCCATGACCCTGGATAGGGCACACAGCTGTGCTGCCTTTGGACTGGGAGCAGGCTGGTGTTGCACAATATGATCTGTGGGGTCTATTCCTCTCTCTCACTGTAGTCCTTGTCTTGCCTTCCTAATCTTGACTTGAGAAGGGATTGTATTTTGTGGCTTGCTGAGTGGACGTGGTAATATGGTCCTCTTCTCCCTCCCTGAACCAAAGAAAGCGAGGAGCAAGCAAAGAAGGCTGGTTGTTCCTTCTCTCTTTGCATGTGTCCTACATTGTCCTGTTTGTCAGAGGGCAAATATTGCCTTTGCTGTATCTGAGTGGGGCCACTGATCTCTTTCATAGCCCAATACTGAAACCTGTGAAATGACTGCACTGCTCTCCCACAAAGGAGAAAGGGCTGGGTGCTGTTAGGAGTTGTGGCAAGAGCTGTTTCTGCCTCTGCGTGCCTGAACACAGGTGGGAAGCAGGCAGGAGGGGAGGTGAAGACAGGTAGCAGGCTGCAGTGGTAGGATGCTTGTTTTGCTCTGAGTGGTATCGTGCTCCAAGGGAGTCTGGTTTAGGGAGCAGAAGGGAGACCTGGAACAGCCCTGTGGTGCTGTCAAATGCCCTTCCAGCTGTTTTGGAGTGGGTGCTGTGTGCAGGGCAGGTGTTGCTCCTTCCTGTTCCTCCTTCACTCTTTCACCACCCCCAAAAAGTACCTGTGCTTCAGTTGAATGAGACTTCCTCCAGTGACTCCAGATATGTTTGAGTTTTCTGTCCTTGTCTCTTTTCACCACTCCATCTCCTTTTTGTTGGGGGTTTCTGCACTCATTGTTGCTGGATGTGTAAATCTGTGGTTGCAATCAAACTGAGGGAGTGGGAATATCCAGCAGAGAAATCAGAAGGAATAAATGTCCCCACAGTCTATCTCCCCTCTCCCCAGTCCTCCACGTTGCTTAAAAATTAAATTGTCTGAATCTAAACTGTGTGATTTTAAAGGGACGAATCCCTCAGTTCCTTCTTGCTGTCAGGGCTGCCCATGCCTGCCAGCCCTGTGTGTGGGCATAGTCTGCAGCGCACTTAGCACTGAGTCCCCCCGGCTTAATGACAAGTTCTCACTTTGTTTGTTGTTGTTTGTTTTGTTTTGTTTTTTCCCCTTCCAGCCAGGCTGACATTTAATTCTGCCTAAGCCAGTTAAATATAACCCTGAAACCCGCGGGTGAGAAAATGTGGCTCTCTGTCACGCTCATTTTGGAGGAGCCAATTAGCAATGCTGATCCTTGGGACTTGGCAGCCTCTTCCTGGGCACCCGGCAGCTCTGGCCCTGCCTGTCATTCTTGGGATAACGTGCTAGGAAATGGTCTTGTGGTTTACTAAGAAAAGCAAAGCAAACAAACTCCCTCTCCCTGGCTTTTTGCAGCCCAACAACCTGTGGGCATAATTGATTTGCAAGATTTGCAGTCAGGATGTGGATTTGCAGATGAAGTTGTTCTAGTCTTGTTCCCTCCCCCTGTCCCAGTGCAGCAACTTTGCTCATCTAGTGTGGAGGCGCTAATGGGACATAGCTTGCTCTCTTTTTTTTTTTTTTTTTTCCCCCCCCCAACCTCAATTCTCTTACCCTGTTTCTAAGCTGCGTTGCTGGTAACACTCCTATTCCCACTTCCAGGCTGTGGTTTCTCCTCCTGGACTGGGTGACTGTTCACCAGGCTGTGGACTTGATGGGGTGCCTCCCCTCCCTGTGACCTGCTGTAAGGTTGCTTGCTAGTCCTCTTTGTCAGTGATTGCTGTTACTGTGATGGCTTATGGGTGCAAACCTATCACGCACTGTGATGGATCAATTAGCAGTGTGTCTAACCCAACCATTGCTGTGGCTGGGTCTGCTTGCTGAGAATTGGGAAAAATGAGATGAGAGTAGAGGGATTCTTCCCCTGGTGCATCCTCCCTGTTGCAAGTTTAGCAACATGGTGGAGTGGAGGCCCCGAGGCTGCGATCTGGTGTGGTGGATCTTTTTTTTTTTTTTAAACCCACCCATGGAGTCTTCTTGGTCTCCCCAATGCCCTTGTGAAGGCTTCTGCTGTTCGTGTCCTTCTGAAATCCATTGCCTGATCTCTTCAGCAGTGACCCCCTTTTACAGTGGTGTGAGAAATGGTGGATAATTTTGTTCCCCAGAGCTCCTGTTTGGTTATTTCTGACTTTGCATGGAAAACATCAGAAGCTGTGTCAGTGCAAAGATCACTTTCGGAGTTTGCAGGTGATGCGCTCCAGAAAAGCAATAAACCCAAGCTAGTTTAAGCCATTAATGATGGGTTTATGCAGATCCTTGCTGTCTCTGAGGCAGGGCTCCTGTTCTTTCCCAAAAGTGCTCCTCCTTGTCTCCTTTGTGTTTTTAGAACCTGCACTTTCATTAGCCAGGAAGTTCCTCATTCTGGCTTGAGTCCTGGCCACTCAACCCCTTGTGCCAAACTGGCTGTGGTGCAAGGTGAACCTCCAGGGTGAAGAACACCTGCGTTGCCTGTTAGGTATTGGTGAATGGGGCCAGTTGGGGCTGTCATCAGCCCTCCGACCAGTGTGCAAATAGCTCCTGGTGATCACAGAACAGGCAACACAATGGCAATCCAGCAAACAGATGGACATATGATATTCATAAAAGGGCAGGAGTGATTCCCTATCCACTGTAGCAGGAATGTGGGATTAAGTCTGTGCTGGTCTCTGGGGTGTATTTGCTGTCTGTTATCACGTTGTATCCAGCAGTCCCACGTGCTGTCATATCATGACAGTTCTTGTAACAGTTTGTACCTTGCTACAGAGCTGTGCCACCTGAAATCACCTGTGGATGGGAGAGATGGATGTGCTGCCCAGACCCCTTCTGGCCATGCTGTCTGGTGCCTGTAGGCAAGTATGGATATGGGACAAAGTGATGGCTTTGTGAAGGCTCTGTGAACCTGTTATTAACTCATGTCTAGGGAATGGCCCAGCTTTGATTTACTGACTTGAACTAAAGCATGATAGATGCCTGTTTGCGGTGCTCAGACATCATCATCACTTCTGTATTTTATCTCTAGCTCTAACTTACCTCAAAACATTTGCAGCAAAATAACTGTTAGAAATGATGTTTCCTCTTAGTGTAGAGACTTATTTTCATTGTGCTCCTTTGATTTTTCTCTCTTCCACATTTTCTGTACATTGTCCTAACAAGTCCTAGAGGCTGGACAGTGCCCATATCACATCAATACTAAATTTCATTATATACAAACATCAATCTGGCTCTGGGCTGCCTTTTTAAACTGTCATCCAACCTGGTGGTGTTCAATTTCTGTTTAGGTCTAACAGTGAAAAAGCATTGGTTCAAAGCTTGTTCCTCATAATGTTCAGATCAAACCAGTTCCTCTCTGTGTTTATAATAAAAATATATTTTCACCAGCTCTTGGGAGCATTGACATTTTCATCAAGGCAATTTTCTATGGCCCCAATCCATCATGACACATGAGCTGTTCCATTGGTTCCAGTATGACTACTCATTGCTTAAAGTAAATTGTTTGCTTAAAAGCTTGTTGGATCCAGGCCTATAAGCGAGAAAAGATTGCTGATTAGAAAGTGCATTTGTTCCTGTTGTGGGATTTGATGGCAAATTAAGGACATTAGGAGGATTCCAAGATTAATGCCTCTATATTTTGGGAAAGAAATATTTTAATACTTTCACATTATCAGGAGGCCCTATAATAAACAGAGCTTATGCAAATGGGGCACTAAAGACCAAATCCCAGACATTAATGGGGTTCAACGAGAGTAAACTGAAGGCAGAATTAATCTCCAGGAGAACTACATGGCTATTTTCATGCTTATGAACTTAACATACTTTCAACTCCACCTTAATGAAAGACACACTCAGTTCACTGTTAAAAGAGGCACTTAAAAGGTATTAGAGGCATAAGTCCAGCTGTTACAAACTCCAATAAATTTGGATTAGGTCTCCACTGTTTGAGTTGTGTGTGTGGGTGCCTGACCTCAAAGCAAGTTGTTGGTTTTTTTAACTTATTGATATATAGCATTACATCAGGTTAATTACACGTTGCTGTATTTCATGTCATCTCGGTGCAAACCCACATGCATCACAGCCTCGCGCTGGAGAGCAGGGCACTGGGATCCTCGGGGGGCTGAACCATGCTGGCTGCCCACCCAGCCCTCCCCTGAGATGAATGCTCTGAGCAGGGGCGGCTGCTCTGGTTTATGGGATGCAACTGGCTGCATGTCCTCCCCTCCCCACCCCATTCCATCCCATTTTTTCGTTCCCTGGAGTAACCTCCCATTCTTCACCTCGCTTTATAACAAGTTTTTTAAACAGTTTTATTGTTGCGTTGGAGAAAAATGCCCAGCATCATAGGGCAGAATTAAGAACCTGAATTGCTGGGGCTTTGATGCAAATTCTGTCTCGCTGTCTCTGGTCAAATATTTAGCTGTTTTGCTATGAATTCTTGGCCACCTGTGGAAGAGATTACGCATGGGCAGAGAGTTCAGATTTATGGCTGCATCTGTGTAGATGGGTCTAGATAACAGCAAATCTTTTGCTCTGAGAGCACTGCAGCCACTACGACAAAGGAGATGGCTTAAAATTGCATTTCCATTTAAAGTAACACCAAGAGCTGCAGCCAACCTACCCATGTGAGGGAAATATAAAGCTCTGCGATAGGGAGCAAAGGAGGAGAAGGGAAAAAAATCTGGGTAGCAAGTAACTAAAATAGATGAAGTGGAACAGTTGGAAATCTCAACTTGAGTGACAAGGGAGAAAGAAGAGATCCAAAGTCAGCAGCAGATGACTCCGATCTCACGTCCTGTCCCTCTCCCCCCTCCCTCCCCACTGCTTTCCCAGCAAAGGCAAGAAAAAAACAGAACGTCTTTTCCAGACTGGGGGCTGAGCGGCCTCACATGTTGACACAGCAATAATTTTTAATGAGAAAATTTTAGTATTTGTGTGGGAGAAGTTAGCGTTGTGTACACAGATGCCTCTCCGGCCACCGCACCGTGGTCCAGGCTGGGCCGCATCCCCCTCCGACACAGCCCGCGGGGTCCCAAGGCAGATTCCTTTCAGGCGAAGGGAAACATTTAGGCTTGCTCACCTTTGAACTGCATGCGATGGTGTTTACCTTGGCAAGACAAAGTGGCAGTTTTACAGATATTAAAAACAGTCCTGAGGGGAATCTGGAGGCCTTCCTATATTTTAATCACCCAATTTAGCCAGCCTGAGGAGCCGGCTGGAGGGAAAATGTGTGGCAAAGCGTGTTCATTTTTATTTATTTATTTATTTGAACAGACATTTAACAGAAAGGAGCCCAATGCTGAAACAAGAATAGATAAAAATAATGCGTGTTTAATTTTTTTGATACCCTCCCCTCTGGAAAAAAAAAATAATAGTGGGAACTCATATATTAATCCATAGCACCTCCACGCTCCATATGGTTTCTTTTTCAGCATTTCCTGCTGCGCTGTGCTCTACCTCAGCTAACCCCACTCCCCTCACCCTCCTTGGGAGTGTTCCTCTTCAAATTAGATTTCTACCTATTGGGGAAAGAAGAGCGCGAATAGGTTTTGCGCACATCTTGAGGTAAGCCCTCCCCTCCCTGCCAGCACTCCCTCTGGTGTGCACAATTAAAAAGAAATATTTTTTTTTTTGTGTGGTAGAAGAGATTCAAAGGAGTTCTGAGTGATGTCTGAAGTTATGCTGAGGTCAGGACCTTGCTTATTGATTTTCTAACACAGCAGAACCATGTACAAAAGGAAGAGACCTCCTTGCCTCCCCCTGATCCAAGATACTCCTCCAGCTTGAAGGGAGGGGGAAAAAAAAAAAAAGACCAGGAAAAAAATCTGGCTGCAAGCAGTCAGGCTTCAACCAGCCTGTCAGACGGCTCTCTGCAGGAACACAATCCATGTTGATTTTACAGAGAAGGTTGTTATCCACATTTCACCACTGATTTATTGTTTTTTAACCAGCTCCTTATGCTAGCCTTTTTTTTTTTTTTTTTTTTTTAAATTATAATTGTCCTTTTTTTTTTTTTTTTAACAAAAAAAAAAGGTCCTTTTGCACTTTGTGAGCAGGGAGACTCACTGGCAGTGGGATGGTGGCAGAGGTGCCCTGCTCCTGTAGGGCTAGGGAGGAGCAGGGGTGAGCGTTGCCGTCCTCCAGCCCCATCTCCCCAGCCACCTGTGATGCTTCTCTTAGTATTTGTCGGGATTCATGATGTCTGTGGTTAACGCCTGATAACCTGCTCAGGTACCCACTCTGCCCAACGGTTGCAGCAGGGCAGTGCAGCTTCAAGACTGCTGAAACCTCTTTGGTTGCTAAAAGACTAAGATGAGTAGGTTGGAGATGGCTCTGATGAAGCCTCACAGAATTAAAATGACCAAGCGCGTACTGTTGCCTACATCTGCAGAATTCATTAGGCGAGCTTGATTGGCCTTTGTTAAACAAAGATGGGATAATGTTTCATACTTTTTCTGTGGGAGTCGAGCTAAAGTTTCAGGCTGATGATTTAGTCAGGTGTAAGCATGAAGTTTCCAATTTAAAGAAATAAATCTAAAGTGATTTTATTATCCTCTGTTTTACCCTGACACCCTGCTTCACCCCAACTCCCTGTCAGAGCACGCATGATGTGTTTATACAGCCTGCACCATAATCTACTGGCAGGCAATATAACATGAGACACAAAATGCATCTTCTACCTAACACTGGCTTTGGTAGCTTCTATATTTCATCATCCTCCCCTTCCTCTGTTGGTGACTGTTCCTTTTCCTGAATTCCTTGTGTTCTACCCAGTAAGGAGCATGTGCCAGTGCTCTGCTGAGGGCTGAGCCAGAGGGAAGAGCCGCCAATATGCCAAGATGCAGCATTTCAGCTCTTCTCATGCACTGCGGCTTCATTTTGCTTCAAGACATATGTTTTCCAGGGAGATCCCTGGATCAGTCTGAGCGTCTTTTGGCTGGAGTTGTTTTAACAAACGTGTGCCTAAGAACATCTATAAAAATTCTTTTTGTGGGAATTGGTAAGATTTTAGTTTTTTTCTTTTTAAAAAACATTTATTTTATTTTAATAAACAGTTTCTGCTCAAGGAGTTGGTATACTTTGAAAATTCTATATTAGGATTTTGACAATATATTAATGAAAATAATTACATGATTAAATTGGCTGCTAGTACCTCTTTTCCAAAGCTGCCTAAAGAGAAAGCAATAAGAAAGTACAGATAGTGACACTGAAGAGAAGAAAGCAAGCCTTTTGGCCAGGTTTTCAGATTCCGTTGATTAAAAGTCTGTGCAATTTAGTTATTAGTTAGAACATAAGGACACAAAATACAATAGGTCAGATTTATTTCTTCGTCTCAGATATATCCCTGTTGACTTCAGTGAAGTTCCTTTAATGATGAATTTGTCCCGCTGGCTCAAAGATAAAAAGAGAAGTTATTTTTGTTTAATATTTCAACAAGGGGAAGAGGTTAGCGAGGGAATTCGGTTTGCACAAGTTGTGTTTTTCCATGAAGTTTAACAAGGGCAGCCACCACCTAGCCAGCTCTGCTGTATATTTGTCTTTTTAAGGGCTGAATACTTTCTCTATAGACTCTCCCAAGCCCTTGCAAGGCAATTTTTGCCAGATGCAAGCCAGAAAGACACAGCATAGCCACAGTTTGTTCATGTTCCTGTGAGTGGCGATGGCAGGGGTTCTTGTTCAGGTGCCCACTGAATTGATTTTATTTGTTTCAGGGTAAGCTTTTGGAGGTAGAGCTGTGCACTGTGCCACTCTGTTGTCCTTGGCACCACAGCATCTGAGGGCCACCTGGTGCTCTCAGCAGCCTGCCTAACCCCAGGCACATCATTGTTGTGCTTTTCCTAGACAAGTCTCTTGTTGCTGGGCTCACATTTGCATTGACGCACAATTTTGCCCCATATAATGTCCTTTGCTTCCCTTCACCTTGCTCTTGTTGCATGTAAGCAGGACTGAATGTAGGCTTTCTTCCATCTCCGTCAGGTCCTTCTGGCTGAGGGCAAAGCAGTGAGAGAGGCCACAAGCCTGCAAAGCCTGGTGATGCATTTGAAGATATTGTTAGCCAAAAGCCAGCTCCAGCTGGGCTGTTTCTTTCTGTATCTAGACCGTATGGAAGAGCAGAATTTGAGGGCTTTCCACGTTCCCAGTTTAAGTCAGGGCAGGAGTTGGCACACATGATATGCAGATGGCCAAGGAGGCTTGGTTTTCTTGTGAGAGAAAATCCTGGATGAACTTGCTGTGGTGGGAATCCCTCCTTTGCCCTCCCTGGAGGGTTTAACTTGTGCTATGATGTTGATAAAAATGGCCTCTTGTCCAGGCAAGAAGTTGAAAGTTTCACTGGTCATTCTCCATGGAAGAGTTCCAGGCATCTTGCAGGTTTCTGAAAGCCTTGGCTAAAAGCAGCCTTTCTACTGTGAGCAGTATTGCTTTCAAACCTGGGAGTAAAATGCTTTGATGAAAGAGAAGGAACCCTTTCCCATGCTTTTCTCATCCTTGGATGCTTTCCAGAGTCATTCAAAACTATTGCAGGTGAGCAAAATGAGGCACCAAGAAGTGTAGTGCATGTTGAGGAAAACCCCTCTTTAACTAGAGTAACTTTTAAGGAGACCCTTGCTTTTTCAAAATAGTAACTTTTGCCTTAAAATAGTAACTTTTCTAGAAAAGAGCTGTCATATTTTGAGGTGATAAACTTGTCTGTGGTTAGCGACACAGTGACATAGATTTCTTTCTTTCTTTCTTGGCCTGCTGTCCCCAGTGTTGGCCATCATGGTGTATCATCCATGCTTTCCTATGAGAAAGATCCTCAGCGGTGGGGAAACTAGAAGAGAGGATGTGGGCTGTTGAAGCCAAGATGCAGGTCCCTAGACACAGGGCTGGCTTGTGCCCAGGTGCTGCTCCTGGATGCAAGAGTTAGGAGGTTCAGGAATGGTTCCTAGTGTGAATGTCGTGTTCTGTGGCTCTCTGCTCAGGATGTTAGAAGTCTGGGACAGAGGCAGGCAGAAAGAAAAACTGGAGAAAACGGATGTGGGGGATTGAATGAAAAGTGAGAAGCTGAAATCTTGATGTAGCTACAAAACTGCAAGGAAGAGGGCAGAGGCAGGAGCTGGCAGCAATTTTGTGAGGTACTCCCCTGCCACTGACCCAGCGACATTACCTTTAGAATCTCCCACTGCCCTGCTTCCTCCTGACTTAACCAGTAGCCCTTGTGCCAGCACGTCCCTGCTGCCACTCAAGTGGATGAGCATGGGCCTGGGAGACCACACGTGAACTTCTTGTGAGGTACAGATGTTGCAGAGTCAAAGCCTGGCCACCCTTGGTCTAGAAGGGACTTGGATTTCCAGTGCCCCTGAGAAGCAGGAAGTGCAGGAGACACGGGTATCATGAGAAAAGAATCGATAGTCCCCCCTCAGCCTGACCAAATATTGATTTTGCCATTCAGTTCGTATCATTTTTCACTGCCTTGCTGGCCCTCAGGGTGGACGCTCCCTCTCGCAGCCCTGCAAGGGGTGTTGCGGGGCGGAAGGGAGGGAGAGGGATTGGACCTCTCGCTGGGCAGGGTGAGGGCAAGGATCAGTCACCTGCTAAACTAACCCTGGCTGAGGGGATGGCAGCAGTAGGAAGCAGGGCTTTTGGACATCCAGTCCTCCCTAAAGCCTTTAGCACTGTCCCATTAGCTAATACTACTGAGAGGGCTTACGTTGGAAGAGGTTTGCTGTCTTGCATACCCTGTCAGTGTTCCCCACTGTGCTATGGCTCTGCTCTGTGTTTAAAGTTTGATATAAAACCCAGGATCTTCACGGCTTTCGTCTGTTTTGGAGTAAGTGCTTGATTTTCAGATCCAGTTGCTAACAAATGCAGCAATCAGCAACCACAATTCAGCCTTCCCTACCACAACTTCACAGGAGCACCGTTATCCAAACACTCAGAAATTATGATTTTTGACTCAAAATTGTATCCCCTACTGCTGGAGGTAAAACTATTAATATATAAATAAAGGCTAATCCTGTCTGTGTTATTTTTCTTCATGAAGTCACTAGTCCCTGAGGAATTATAAGCAAAACAGCAGAATGCCTCACAAGAAATAGAAAAAATCATCTCTCATTGCATCAAAAAGAAAGATGTTTGGAATGTTTTTAAAGGATGTTCTCTAGCTTTCTTTGGTTGTAGTTTCTACCACATAGACCATGTTTTTACTGGGATTGAAAACCATGGTATTTTCTTCGTGACACTGCTCTAGAAGCTAGACTTGCTGTGAATAAAGTGGCCAGTTCATTTTTAACCAAAGTGTAGCTGATTTATATATTGATATAATAATGCAAAACCATGCTGAATCCCTTAAAAACAATAATTGTCAAAAATTCTATGGTCTGAAGGCAATATTGACCTCCTCTCTTCATAAACCTTTGGTTTTATTATAAGTTATGTCAACTGATGTGAAAATGCTCTTTAAAACAGGAAGAAAATGCATATGGATTTTTTTCAGGCCATTTAGGCCGGTGTTTTTCAGCCTGTGTAAACCAAAGGACTAACCTACTTTAAAAAAAAATTAACTAGTAATAAGTAGCGTAGTCATGTGTGTGCTTGTGTGATGTGAGCCACTTAGCGCAATGAAAAATTGGGCTGCTCTTCAAATGCTTATTTTTACTTTGATTTCCCTTGTGCTACTTTGTACATTTGGATGTATTGTCCATTTCTTATCAATCTTGCATGTAAAGACAAGGTGTGGGGTATTATCACTGGAGCAGGTACACACAAAGGTTGTGGGACAACCTTCCCCAGAGGCTTTCAAGACTCATTTGGTGGCTAACGAGGCTCTGGTGTTGGCAATAATCCTGCTACAAGTGGGAGGTTTGGGCTGGGCAGCCTCAAGGTGCTCCTCCCAGCAAACCTATCCGTGCTTCTATGGTTCTTTTGCGCCTTTGCAAGTGTTGTATCTTCTGGTGTGTTGTGGGCCACAAGCAGCAGGGCAGCATTGACCTGAAGCACCTGCAGACTGACACGCAACCTCTGGGACAATGCAGCTTCCCAGGCAGAGCGGGGATGTTATGTGGAGAGGCTTTGAAGTCACAGAATCATAGAATCACTAGATTGGAAAAGACCCCCTTGAACATCAGGTTCAACCATTCCCATCAATCACTAAACCATGTCCCTCTCAGCACCTCATCCACCTGTCCCTTAAACCCCTCCAGGGAAGGTGACTCAACCCCCTCCCTGGGCAGCCTGTTCCAGCCCCAGTGACCCTTTCCATGAAAATTTTTTTCCTAATGTCCAGCCTGAAGCAGGCTAAGTTGCTGTGTTGCATCTTGTTACACATACCTAGGTCTAGAATTTTGAATTTTCCCTGTGTAGACATTTTGCTGTGGTATCTTGACTGGAAGAGTTTGGGTTTCCTCTCTAGAGAGCAAAGACAAAACCCTCCAGAGAGCAGCTCAGTCCTCCAAAACCAACTTCACCTATGAATGAGAGGTTTGAGCTGTCCTTGGGCGCTGCTTCTCTCTGGCCATAGCTTAGAAAGCACTTACAGTGGTTGTTCCTGTGTTTAATGGGACTACAGATGAAAATCAGAGGACGAATCCTGGCTTTAGACTGGTTGGCTTACGTCATGCTCCTTTTGCAAGTAAACTGGCAGAGTAAGTAGAAGTGAAGCCCTAATCTGAACTGTCTTTGGGCAGCAAAGGTGCTTGTGACCTGGCATGTGGGGACAGCCAAACTACACCAGATCCTGTATTTACCTGTCTAGGCTTTTAGCCCAATGTAGATAGAGCCCCTGTTTCAGTATAATCCTCAATGTCATAAATTTACTTGTGCAGATGGGACCCAAAGGGAATATTAGAACAATGAAATAAAAAAACAAGAAGGAAAAATGTACCTATTAGGCAATCTGAACCTTTGTGCAGCCTTCATTAGTACCAGCAGGGTTATAGTTACTTTTAATCATTCAACTAACTGTACTAGTGAAAACTTTCAACTTTCAGCAATTTAAATTGGAAAGGTCTTTAAAATATTTATTATTACTGTAAATCACACCATTTAAGGTCAAAGCAGAAGCATTTGTTGGATTTGAGCATGATCCCAAGTTGTTTTCTTACCTGGAGGTTGAGTCCTGGTGGAAAGGTCTGTGTTTCTAATTTTGCTGTGCTATTTTGTAACTATGAGAGGATGGGAACACCATTATACTGTGCTATTTTCTATTTTTTAATTGGTCATTCATATGTAGGTCTGGCTGGAGTTGAAAATCGCAAGGAAAAAGCCATTAACACCTGCACGTTTGACCTGCAGTTTGTAAATCAGAACATGTGTTTTCATATTTCTAACCCCTCAAAACCAGAAAAATGTGTTAGTGGATATTTGCAGCCAACTCAGATGCACATTGTCTTTCCAGTGTCAGCAGGCCAGAGTGTCAAAAGGTATAAATCATTGCAATTACATGGATTTTGCCTGAGGTCTAACCTTGATGGATGTCACTCCTAAATAAGATATTATTGGAGATGTGGAACATGCACACTTCTTAACCTGCTTTACTAAGGTTCCAAAATGCCACTTGCTCTTTTTATGTGTGTGCATGTGTGTAGGGCATCTAAAAGTCTTGGTGGATTTCTCCATGTTATTTATGTGACAGCTGGCATTTTAGAGGGTCTATTTAACTTGCTGTTGTGGAAAATGCTTAAAGACATACTTGCATCTTGGTGTAATCACTGTTGAAATCAGCAAGACTGACTGTTGCGCTTGTAGTTCATCCCAATTTAGCTGAATAGGATCATTAAGAAAGCGTGTGGAGTGGCTTATACTGGTGCAATAGAGCAAGTGTGGCTGGAGAAATGCTCTCCTCTCTTGATCCCAAAGCACACCTATCTAAGCACTGCTCTGAGCTGCCAAATTCATCTATCCTTCCTGCTTTTGATGTGCACACTTTCAAGCAACACGCTACCTGTAGCACTTTTATACTCTCCTATTGCTCACTTGACAGTGTCATTCTGACCTTGCTGGGTGCCTATGCAGAGATGTGGCATGATAAGGAATCCAAACCTCCCACTGTTTTCTGATTTTTTTAACATTTATGTTTTACTTTACAAGGTGACACAATGAAAATGGTCTTGGAAGGCTGGCAAAGTGGGCTGACTTCTTGAAGGTGATGTTTAAGATCTCGTTGACTTCTACAGGAGAAAAAAAATGACCTAATTATATCCTTGAGCTGCAAACTTTCATCTGCAAGAAAATAGTGATTTGCATTACACCCTTATTTGATTTTGTATTTAGGCTGTACATAAAAAACACCAATAGATGGATTAGTGGGTTGTGATGGAAAAAAATATATACGAAAGACAAAAACTAATATATCTGGGAGCATTAACACCTTTAAAAAGTTCCTACCCCAGCTGTCTTGTCATCTTAGGTGACTAAGTTGTATCAATTTTTTTTTTCTTTGAGGGCAAGGAATTCAACAAAATGAAAAAAAAATAGGAGAAACTTTAGGTTTTGGTTCTTTTCTTGCCTATTGTAATGGCACTTACTTGGAAATCGTTTTAATGACTACCTTACCCTTTAAGACCAAAAGTTCTAACTTGAGTCAATGTACTTAGCTAAAAATCCCTGTAGAGATTCAGATTTCTTGCTCGAGCTGCCTGGAGTGGTAAGTTCAGGCCTCTGCAGTGATTGTCAGCTAAGAGAACATTAATGGAGTATTAGAAAAATGAAGTCCCTGACCCCTCCTCCCTTCTGGCTGGTTGTTTCTACATGGTGGGAAGGAAAACATTTTACCCGTCAGCCATTTACTGTGCAACAGGGGGAAACTGTCAGTTTGCTATGAGCAAACCCCTGCAAGATAAGTCAGAATGATTTACCCTGTAAATAAAGTGGGCTGTTTTCTTTACTTGGAAGAACTGCCCATGTGGCGAGACTTCCTATGGGAGGGGATGTGGTTGGCCCTTCGCATCTATCCCCTGTGTTTGTCTTTTTTGAAAAAGCAACACTGGAAAGATTAACAAGTCTGTCACTGAAGGAACTGATATATCAAAGCTGTGGAGACAAAGCAGACCATTCATTCCTTACGTTTCTGAAATCTCACTTCCAGTGCAAACCAGGGCTTCCCATTTAGGTCCAGATGAAAGGAGGGATTTCCCTCTTCCTCTTTCCCCCAAAGCTCTTGGGGATTTATATATATGTGTGCGTACATATATATAAAAATATAAATGTGTGTATATTTGTGACCATATGCACGTGCTCACTCTGTGCATTGCAGCTGGGCCTCTCCCAGGCTGGTGAGTTATTTGCCACCTGGGGAGAAGTCACGGGGGTGTAAGGATATGGGAGTGATCTGAGTGAGCAATAGACACCAGGAATCACTGTTCCCACGGACTTCTGAAATTTAGGATGGATCTCTCCATTTCTATTTTATTCCATCTTTTACAATGAGGACATAGTTTTGGTAGGGTTTTTTTTTTTTCTAATCTCACCATGGCTCACCATGGCTTGGGAGGGAGAAGGGGGAGAAGATAGGGACCCTGCTGTAGAGGAGACTGGGGTCTTGAGATCACTTCCAGGTGTGTGACTGTGACTTAGTGATTACCACCATGCAGAAAATCATATGAGAAATACCCATATGTATAGTATGTGTGACAGGTACCGGCTACGCAGAATTTATGGGGAATAGAACATATGCACATAGATCATATTGATTAGCATGTATGCACTGGAGAGAAAATAAATTCACTTATTTCCTCAGGCCGTGGGATGTTCTGAAACTTGATGTTGTGATATTGGGTCCAGATTACTATTTCTAGGGAGGGAAAAAATGGTGTCTGTAAAAGATAACCTAGAGATGTGGCAGTCCCTGTTTACAGTTATTGTTTGGCAGATAACAATGTTTTCTAGTCACCTGTTTCTCTTTATCTAGGTCTTTTTTGTCTATTTTAGCTGATCAGCTCCATATATGCGTTCTTCTTTCTAAGGCAAATAAACACGTACTGCATTGTTGCTCTCAATGCCAGAAGTGCTGTTTTAAACCCTCATGTGCATAAACAGCTGGTGTCCAGAAAAGAATCATGGCATTAAATAAAACACCCTATTCAAAACTGCTGTTTGTGGATTTGCCATATGCTTCTAAGCATACTCATCAGAGAGGCAAGAAGATGTATGGCATGTTTTCAAGGGTGTCTCTTCCATAGCACACTGACTCAAAGGAAGAGCCCCTCTGCTGAGATGTGCTTGACTCCATCTGGAAAGCAAGTATCTGTTTTCCTGGAACTTCTTTTCAAGCTGGCCCGCAGAACTTCATCCACCTGCTCCCACAACCTTGTTTATGCCTCAGGCAGGGCAATGCATGCGTCCCAGGCAGCGGGAATGTTTTCTTGCTGGCTATTGCTGCTCAAGGACCATGTTACCCAAGCAGACACAGTGGTGTGTTGTACCACACCAGGCACTGACCCTCTTCTGTATTGCTGGGGTGGAACTGTCTTCCCTGCTGTGATAGCTCTGCCCAAATGGATGTGGTAACAAAGATGACTTGTGCTGGCAAATAGCTGAAGGGCAGCTGCAGCCTTTGGTGAGCACTGGGCTTGCTGCTCTGCCCTTTCTACTCACACATGTGCCTGGTGCGTGCTGGCGATGAAGGTAGGAACAGCATGCTCTGCCGGAGTCATTATTTACCTTCCCTCCCCAAATCATTTACCAGAGGGCAACAGCCCTAGAGCTGCTATATGAAGGTTTTCAAAAATTTTGTCTTTCTCATTTCTTGCACATTTCTATCCAAAGGACCTTTGAAAAGAAGGGGGTGAAGATGAAATACATGTATAATTCACCAAACCAGCAAGAAACCTCTGTGTCTGCACTGGAGGGGGCAGTAAGTTGGTTGAGGACCTTTTCTTGGATGAAGAGCATTGAGGCTCTGGAGTGTGTCTCCAGAGAAGAGCGACAAAGCTGGTGAGGGGGCTGGAGAACAAGTCTTACAAGGAGTGGCTGAGAGAGCTGGGGTTATTTAACCTGGAGACGAGGAGGCTGAGGGGAGACCTCACTGCTCTCTAGAACTACCTAAAAGGAGGTTATGGAGAGGAGGGAGCTGGGCTCTCCTCCCAAGTGACAGGGGACAGGACAAGAGGGAATGGCTTCAAGTTCTGACAGGGGAGGTTTAGGGTGAACATTAGGAAAAAAAATTTCATGGAAAGTGTCATTGGGCACTGGAACAGGCTGCCCAGGGAGGGGGTTGAGTTATCTTCCCTGGAGGTGTTTAAGGGAATGAGTGGAAGAGGTGCTGGGGGACATGGTTTAGTGATTGATAGGAATGGTTGGACTCGATGATCCAGTGGGTCTTTTCCAGCCTGGTGATCGTATGTTTCTATGAAAATTTAAATCCTTGCTGTGCAAAGAGCTGATTCTGGTGGGGTTTTTTTTTGCATCCCTGGAGGATTCTGGCCTCAAGACTTTCTACCTTTCCTCTTGTAAAGATTTGGGGTTCAACATGGTTCAACATTTTGGGGTTCAACTTGCATTCACAGCCCAGAAGACCAACCATATCCTGGGCTCCATCAAAAGAACCATGACCAACAGGTTAAGGGAGGTGATTCTGCCCCTCTGTTCCTCTGTTGTGAGACCTCATCTGGAGTATTGTGTCCAGTTTTGGAACCCTCAACATCAAAAGGATGTGGAACTGTTGGAACAGGCTACAAGTATGGTCGGAGGTCTGGAGCACCTCCCATACGAAGACAGTCTGAGAGAGTTGGGCTTGTTCAGCCTGGAAAAGAGAAGGTTCTGAGGAGATCTTATATCAACCTTCCAGTACCTGAAAGGAGCCTACATGAAAGCTGGGGAGGGACTGTTTACAAAGGCTTGTAGTGATAGGATGAAGGGGAACTGGAGAGGAGCAGATTTAGACATAAGGAAGAATTTCTTGACCATGAGATTGGTGAGGCACTGGAACATGTTGCCAAGGAGGTTGTGAATGCTCCATCCCTTGAGGTCTTCAAGGTCATATTGGACAGGGCCTTGGGCAGCCTGATCTAGTGGGAAGTGTCCCTGCCCATGACAGGAGGGTTGAAACTGGATGATCTTTAAGGTCCCTTCCAAACCAAGCTATTCTGTGATTCTGTAATCCTGTCATGAAAGCCCTCCTGTGCAGGCTAGTAATGAGGCAATAGCACTCTTATGGAAGGATTGTTGAATTATACCCACTTCACTGGTTGCTTGATATGGTTACAGTAGTTTTGTTGGTCTTGCTGCCGCCTTCCTGCCTGCCCGCTCTATGGCCTGCTTCATCTTCCTCCCCTGAACAGGAGGAAAGCTGCTTGCGTGGTTTCTGTAGTGGTGAGCAAGAGGAGTGGGCTGCATCTTTTTTCACGGAAAGGGTCATTGGGCACTGGAACAGGCTGCCCAGGGAGGGGGTTGAGTCACCTTCCCTGGAGGTGTTTAAGGCACGGGTGGATGAGGCACTGAGAGAAATGGTTTAGTGTTTGATAGGAATAGTTGGACTCAATGATCTGGTGGGTCTCTTCATACCTGGTGATTCTGTGGTACAGAGCACAAAAATATTCAGTGCTGTGTCAAACTGTGTCTTCATTTATTGCACTAGAGTCAGTGCAAACTTTAGTGACAAGCTTTTATATGACCTTGGGCTATATTCTTACCTGAATAAATGGCAAGTGTTTCTTTCTCTTCTGAACACCTGGGTTGTATTTTGTATAAAATATGTACATTCTGGGGAAAACAGTAAATATGGCCATGAACTCTTGAGCTTGAGTTTCTTCATCAAATATCCACCACTTCCCCAAGGTAAAAAAAAAAAAAGGGAAAAAAAAAAAAAAGCCCAGAAAATGCTGAAGCTTCCTTGTACAAACGACAATAAAATACGATTGCCAGGCACAATTCCCTCAAGTTTTACAACAATTGCTTTTGAGCTGTTAAGTATGCTGTGCTTTAGTCAAGGATTCTGTGCTTTTGTACACACGCCTCATGTTTGGTGACATTGAACCTTCGCATGCAGATACCGATTATTCAGAAAAGGGGGAGAAAAGAAAACTTGGGAAAGCTATTTTACATTTATACTGTGGATTGTTCCCTTTAATCTGTAGTCAGAACAAAGACTCACTCAAGTTTTATTATGGTCCTCTCGGAGGCTGTTAGCTACAGTGTGAACCCCTCTGGGGTTAAAGCGCAGAAAAATTGGGAGACTCTTGTGGTTTTGACAGAGAAATGGAAGATTCCAGTGAGAGAAAGGTTGGTGTGTATGTTGGAGAGTAACAGAAGACAGTGTTAACTGAAAGATGTTAGCTCATTTACAATCACTTTAGTTCAATTTACTCACCGAGGTCACCGTCCTGCAGAGTTCTGTGCAGGCTTTACGCTTTCACATATGAATAGTTTCACTGAAGTCGTTAGCTTAATGAAATCATCATCTAGCAAGAAGGAGCCATGGGCAGGATGATGAGGGTGATGCTATTGTTAGCCAGGTATACATAATACATACCCTGCTTGCATTGTCCAGAGCCATGGCTGAATACCACGGCATTCACTTAGAAGTATTTCTGTTTTATTCCTCAGCTTTTCCATTAGATCTTTTATAGCTCTTTCCAATTTCAGCATTTTGGCACCTGCCTGTGGGAGCAGGCTTTTCGGACAGGTGACACAATTATTCAGTCAAAACAGCTGTGGTTCTGGACAAGAACACCTGCTGACGAGTCAGGAAAAAGGATGTAGAACTGATTTTTAGTTGCTGGGTTTGCTTTGAATTTTCTGGCTCCAAGAAGTTTTTTCTTAAGAAGAAAAAGAGAAGTCATTGTTGGATGCCATTCCTGTCTAGAGAGGCAGCGGAGCTCTGTATTACTCAGCAGAGTGAATGGACACAAAGCATTTTTGCACCATCTAATGAAGTCTAGCTGTGTGATGGGGAGAGAAGAGCAGTTCCAGGTAGTACTGCTCTTGCTGGTGTGGGATGGAGAAAGGGCAGTGCTAATGCCTGCATCTTGCTTCCCAACACGGCTTGTGAGGTGAACAAATAATTATCATGTGAGTCTGGGTGTCTGAGAGAGTTCAGTGAAAGGTTGGTGTTGACTCAGGAACAAGTGAAGGTACAATGGTCATACGCAAATTCAAACTGGGCATAAGAGAGTGTCTATCCATGATAAATGGGACCTTCCAGACCAGGCTGGCAGCTGAAGAGACCAGGGCTAGGAAAACAAGATCCTATACATGGGTTGCATGGGTTACATAAGAGTTTAGATGGCAGGTTTATTTTGAATAACAAGACCAAATTATTTCTTCAGTTCCCATATTGTAACTTTAGTTGTCCAAATATTAATGAACCAGCCCCATTTGCCTCCCATTAACCATTTCAGTGAGACTGACTGTAAAGATAGCTATAGCAGTGGTGCTTTCAAGCTCTTCTCTACTAAGCTGTAGGACTCCTAATGAGGAAAACTGATAAATGCCTTTACTTAACTTTCACAGTCATGACAGGGTAGAAGATAAGTGATTATTTTTCTTACCATACCTCAGTTTCCCTTGATAATAAGTTTATCATGCATGTACTTTCTCCATCTGATGCTTAGGGTATGATGTTACTATTAATTAGCGCGACATTATATAGTGCTGCTTGATGTACCGTATCTCAGAAGATCACTGCTAGCTATCAGTGGCAGAGCTTTGTTAATGAGCTGCAGGGTGTTGCAAAAAGGGGTTAAAACAATCCAGAAAAAAACCAACACACCTCCTTTGTAACCTTTGTTTCAAAATCTTGACAAACCGAGGATGTTTGCTTTTCTCCCTGAAGGTTAAGTTGTCCTAACAGGTGCTAATTTTTTGTTTTCTTATGGAGATCTGTCCATATTGGAAGCAACTGTGAGCAAACAAAAAAGCCAATTAGAGTGCAAGGGTATTCTTCCTCCTCCTTGTTTCCACATAGTCCCCAGCTATCTCTATCAGTCACCTTAAGCCACAGATTTATCCTTTCAAACCTTCTTCGTAGACTTGTACCCTCTTTGGGGAAAAAGCCATCCTTTTAATATAATGGGAAAAATACTGTCATAGGCGAGTAGATGATCCATTCTAACTGGGGTTTGTCATCAACTTTAGCAATCTGTGCAGCAGGGTTTGAGATTAATGGAGCCAAAGACTTTAAGCAAATATTGTTGGTGTGTAGTTAAACTGTCAAGAGAGCAAGAAAAAGACTTGCTCTGCAGCTACTAAATAAAGATTTGTATTCACCAAACACAGTGAACCTTTTATTAGCAATTATTTGCAGCTCACTACCTTCTAGAAAGGAGACAACTTGGTGTAACTTATTGTCAAGGGTTTATTTGCAGTTTGGGACTTTTTCTTTTTTTCTTCCTCTGTATTTTGAGGGTTTAGTTTGAACAGGAATTAAGCTCTGCCATCTCGGTTTCTTTCAAAATGCTATGGGTCAAATCTTTGTGCCATAAATAGTTTGATTTCAGAGAGATTTGAGTCTTTGGCCAGATTTCTTTAGGCTGTTAAAACAGTAAAATCTCCCAAAACTAAACCAACAAACACAAGCTCTCACTGAAATTTCCCACATCCAAATTATGTCTATTAATTATTACAATATGTTAATGCAAGGTCCGAAATGTTTTCTACAATGTACTCAACTATCTAGTTTGTGACATGCAATAAACCAGAACAGCACATCAATTATTATATTTTATGATTATTTTATACTCTTGGCAGAATGCATACGCTGTTATCTCAAACCTTATTAAAGCTCAGCTGATTAGAGGTTGAAGTTTTTACATAAGTTATTGATGTTGCTTCTTTTATTCAAACATTTTCATAACAAACTAGCTAGGAAAATATTTTTCTTGGCCAGACTCTTAAGATGAGAGACTTATGTTGTAGGTAAGAGTATGCAACTGTTTGTTTGGATTGAGAACAGTGAACAAAAAGCTCTGTGCATCTGTCTTTGTTGTGCTACAGAACTGTTTCGCATTTATGTTTTCTAAAATAAGACCAATAGCAGAAAATTGGCTATTTGAAAATAAACTGTATAGATTTTTTTGCAGCTATTGAACTCCTTGGTTATTCAGTGGCTACCCAGCTCTCTTGTTCCCCTTTTATAGAAATTTCTAATTTATGTATTGCCTTAAAATTCAGCAATGCTGGTCCTTTCTTGAAGAATTAGATTATTCTTTGATTTAAAAAGAAATTATTTCTTTGATTATGTTGTGGTGCAGAAAGGAGATCCATGCTTGCACATGGTGCAACAATGCATTTAAGTGCCATAGCAGGAGAATGAAACTTCAGGGATGAGATAAAATCACATAAAACCATAGGGGTTGCTACTTACTCCACCTCTAGGCATCTTTTCCGTTCCTCTCTCTGGGCTCTCTACAGCCTGGTGATGAATCTGTGTCTTAAGCAGGAGAGTACTGCAGGTATCTGAGACAACAGACACTGTGATCTGGAAGACTAGAATAGTCCAGGTTACACCATGTGAGAGCTCTCAGTATACGTTAGATGAATCCCACCTCTAGTTGTGCTGCTTACACCACTGCAGGATGGTTTATCTGCTTTTAATCCTCTCTCTACCATAACTTGCACTGCTGCTTCCCTGTTACTCCTTAATTGGGGTAAGAAGGCACTTAGACTGCTCTATATGTGGTGGAGAAATAGGTTTTTAGAGATGTCACATAACTTTCCTAAAGCCTTAAAAGCAGCTTGTGACAAAAGGGAATTGGACCCAGGTCTCCTGAACAGATGTTCAGTCTAGATAGACCAAACTCAGGAATGCTTGGGCAGCTGGTAGTGCAGAGAAAAGCAAGGGAAAACTGCTGGAAAACCTCAGTGATTGGAGAGGTATAAGAGTTGGCACCGAGGCTTTGCAAGAAAAGATGCGCTTCATGCAAACAGCATTTAGAAAACCCTGTTCCCCAAAGGTTGTTTTCTTTAGCTCTATCAGCTGATCCAGGAAAAGATTGTTGTATGGAAACCTAGTCCCTCGATTTTCAGACCATCCTAGCTAGAACAACACTGCTCACTGGGAGGAGGTACCCACTGGAGAATTATTTTTGGGTATGTGATTTCTACTTCTACCTTTGAATGTTTCTACAGACTCTGGGAAGGAAGTCAGAGGCAGTTTATTACAGAAATGCCACTTAATTTTCTTTCGCCCTTTTGACATAGAAAATGCATATCTGATGGAGGTTATTTGTTTTCACTTGCCATGTGCTAAGAAAGTTTATACATTGCAAGTATTACTAATCTAAACAACACAGGCTAATTGGTGTCCTTGTAAAAATAAAACAACATGGTTGTTTGAAGGATTGTCATGTGTTCTGGAGTAGAAATGTTTAAATCTCAAAAAGATTTGGTGTCCGTGATTGAACTTTCATCTATCTTCTAAGTTTATAGCTATAGGAAGCCCTTCATCTCTGTGCCATCTTCAAGCATGACTCAGTGCAAAGAGTTGGATTCTGCATATTTGAAGGACTTTTTTTTTTTCTAATGGACAAAAGGTCTTTGTATAGAGGCATTAGTGATCTTGGTCACACATGTAGTGATCTGTACTTGACAAAGTGCCGGAGGATATCTGAAAAGTGTTTCTTAACACTTCAAAGGGAAGTCACAACAGCAGAAGTGAAGAAAGATGAATGGCTGTTGGGTAACGGCCTCCTACAGTACACTATGTACTGTGTGTTAAACATGTTTTTGTAGGGAGTTTAGTGCTGTGGAAGATACCATGTGTCAGCTTCTCCACTGTAACATGCTTAACAACTAATAGATCTGCTGTCAGTACCTCGATGGCACATAGATTAACTTTGAAGTACTCTAAGAGCTTGACTATACCAATACATTATCCCAGCAGCCTAACTGGGTTGTTAAAGTGGGGTAACACCCTGCTTACTGCTGTTTTAGTACTGGGATAAAAGCAGTTCTATTGATACGGGCTGTTGTCAGGCAGCAGAAATAGCTGCACTGCAATAACGTGTCACTAAGGTGAATGGTGACCCAGACACACTTTTGAGCTGTGCCCTGCGATAGGCTGCTGGGCATGGAAAAGGCATCTGAGAATTAATGCTAAGTGATTTCATTTCCCTCTGTGCTACTGGCCACAGAAACTAGTAGAAACAAATCCCATTAGCCAGAGGATGACTCCTTAGCACAGAAAAAAAGAGATTCTTTTACCCAGGATGCTTTTCTTGGCATATCTTGGGCCCCCTGGAAACCCCTCACAATTAAGGTCCAATGCCATGAGGAAGCATACCCCCTGCTGCTCTCTGTAGTATATCTGGAGACTTTGGTTTAATTAGCAACACATGGAATAAAACTTTCTGAGTCTATGGCACCCCAACTAGAGATGTCCAGTCATTTACAAGCTCCCAAGCAGCCGCACAAAGGCTTGGGAAGCAGTGACAGTAGTATCTGCAGATAGCTTTCTGCTAGATCCTTTTTCCTTTATCATGTTTTTTTCCTGTTGTCTATGGAGGATGATCATGGTTCTTACCATCAGGTTGCTGCCATCCTCCCTAAACTCTTCCCTAAAGAAGAAGGGAGAGCAAAAGCATCAGCAATGTTCTGGAAAATGTCTGAAGGTGCAACTGGATGGTTGAATCATGCAAGAGGCTGACTGGTATTGGAAAAGTGGTTTACAAGTTTACCTTCCAGGAAAAAATACTTCTGAGCAACTTGGGTCCTGACTGATGCTATTAAGGCTGTGAAACAGGTTCTGATCTTATAAGCACTGGCCAGGGCTCCTGGAGGACTCAAGCTCAGGTGGGGAATAATCTTTAAGAGCTCTAGAGACTTTTGTGTGTGCTTATCAGCTATTTCTGAAGCTCTTTTTTTGAGTTCAAGAGTGTGTGAAGCTACCTGTGAAAATGTCATATTTATTCATATCTCAAGGAGCTGTGATGCAGCTTGCTTTGAGCTGGGAGAAGTTAGGTAACAACTGTAGCTGTGAATAGCTGTGAGCTTACCCCCACCACCAGGTGGATTCTGGATCCCCTCTGACAGTGCCTTGGTTTATATGGAGGCATCAGCATCTGCAGAAAGGGGTGACTCAGTGGGGGAGTGGAGGGAGAAGGCTGTGATGGTTCCCAGCAGAAGCTCACATCATGTAAGCTATTTCCTCTCTATCCCATCTCAGGACGCTCCTTGTTGACATACGTGTTTCCATTTACACTGCAGTATGTTTGCCAGAGGGCAATTGCTCCTTTAACCCGAACCCTTCTCTTTATGCCTTCAATGTTTGCTCATTTTAACCCTGTTCCCTTTACCACTACCCATCCCTCCCCTTCTCTCTCCTCCGCCTCTGATTCCTATTTTTCAATCCTTTTTTTTTTAATCCTTTCTTTTTTTTTTTCTTGTTTACATCTCCTTCCTCCGTCTGAATTTGCCCACTATCTGTACCTTCCATCTTGACTGCTTTCTTCTATCTCCCCCTTCATCCTTTATCTTGTTCTTTTTTTCCTTAGCTTACACTGAGCTAAAGGTCATCCCTATATGGAAAAAGGTGCCTTCTTTGGGGTCACGTCTCTGTCTTTGATTTTTATTTCATCATATTTGAGGTCCCAGGAGCCTTGAATCTATTTTTTTTTACCATAGTACCTCAGGAGTGTCCAGAGACAGCAAGTAGCCTCCATCCAAATTGCAGCAAACTCTCCAAATGGGAATTTTTTTAGGGCTGTGTTCACACCAATATGCCACAACAGAATTTGTTGGAGCTATGCCAGCCACACCAGCTGAAGACCTCGTTCAGGCCTGAGTTACTTCCATTGTTCAAAGTGGTTCACAACATTTGAAACATTTTCCTGGATTGTGTACATCCTTTGAGTTTGATTTTCAGCATTTCCTATTTTCAATTACTTCTGTGGAGCTTGGAGCCATTCCCCAGTCTGCTATAATAATGCCTTTTGTATCTCCACTCAGTGCTCCAAGCCAAATGTGTGCAAAGAATCATTGTCAGTTGAACAGCGTTGCAGAGAGGCATGGCTTTTCATAAAAATTTTGAAATATATATATATACGTTGGCAGATGCTGTGTAAATGTTATAGCTTATCCTGGCAAAACAGCCCTTTTGCAGTTACAGTGGATTTCCTCAGGGAAAGTGGTATAAATTATCCCAGCGGAAGCATCCTTTTTGCCAGTTGAGGAAGGTAGGTTCGAGAGCAGTGCCAGTAACCCATTACTAACACAGCTTTGGCCTTGGAACTGAATCGGCATCGCTCGAACTCGTGCCGAGAAAGTTAGCACGTTTAAAATTTGAGCTGGACCATCTGTGTAGCTTCATACATATGTGTGTTTTCATAATAGCAATTTGATATTTCTTTTTTTTTTTATATTTAGCATCCTTTTCAGGAGAAAAACCCCCCACATCATCACTCATGAGCAAATCTGTGTTAAACGTAAAGGAGCCAAGAACTTTGGATTTGGTTTAACAGAGCCACAGGTACTTTTTCTCCCTTGCCTGGTGACTGAGAATTTAGGGATTCATATCATCCCCTTACCCCAAAAATCACTTTGATATCAGTTGCATTTGTGACACTAGACAATTACATATCAAAGACTTTATTGCATCCATGAATTCTAGAAAATCTTGTTTTTAAAAGAGGTAAAAAGGATTTGTCTGTCTTCCCACGACTCTGGGATCTCATCAATGGTAGAAAAGTCCCTTGTGCTGCAGAGCTGAATATTTTACTGTGCACGGTTGTCCTACAGTAAGAATTACTCCCCATTGATTATGACTGCAGAGGTCAAAGTCATTGTCCATTTTGGAAGGTGGGGCTTTAGATTGCATGTGCCCTGGGTTTGCACTTTGGACCCCAATCTTCTTGTGGTTGTACCAGGGTTATGTAAACCTCAAGTGAAAATAATTTGAGCCACGGCATACAAGCTTGTTGTGCCTTAATAAGGAGAACAACACCACATTCACTCATCACACTTTGAAAATTAAAGTTGTAATGTCATAAAAGGGATTTTTTTATTGTTTTCAGAGACCATAAAAGCCCTTAGAGCAAAGTCAGAAGGGTATTTTGATGAATAAGGTCAAAGTCTAGTGTACATAAAGCGAGCATTGTACAGCGTTATAGGTTGTACTGAGTGTCAGCAAGTTACCAGAAGCCCTGATCATGTCAATATTAGTATGTGTGCATGAGTTTACCCTTGTAAATACCCTCATTCAAATACAACTGTAGTAAAGTTATACTCAGTCTTAAGTGCTGGAAGAACAACATTTTCTTAATAAAATGCTAAGGAATCAACATTTTGAAATTGCATATTGGCCTCAAAGAGCTAAAATGTGGATTTTCCAATGAAGCTAAATTTTCCAAACTGTGAAAGCTTTTGATTAGACAATTGGAAGCATTTTACCTTGATGTTCATGTTTAGATTTTTTTCATCACATTCAATATTCTTTTGAGATAACAGATTTTGTAACCATAATAGCAAAAATGTAAGGAAAGTACAGAAATGCCTTGTCTGCACTTTTTTTTGGTCACCTTTTGTAAAATTTCCATATAAATCATATAGTTTGCAGAGTAAGATTTAACTTTGGTACAAATGTCCTTCTTCAATGCTTTTATGATGAGCTCTAATATTGAAATTACTCAGAAATACACTTTCCTGACAAAAAAATTGAAATGATAAAATATTTTCAAAAACTTTCTAGTGGAGCTAAAATGACAAATGCTTTTTAAACTGTTTTCTGTAATCTGATAAATCCCACCAGTTTATCTTAAAATTTGGAGGTTCAGAGTGTGCAAAATCTTTCTGCAGTTCTTTGTATCTTTTCCAAAGGTATTATGAATTATTTTTTCTAAAGGCAAAATAACACTTCTATTGAAGAGGAGGCAATTTGGTTGTGAGAAAATACTGTTTGTTGATGAATGGACAAGAAATACATTTACTTGACCACGTTTCAGAGGGGACTAATCTTTAGACGTTTGAAATGTTCTAGTCTCCTCTGTCACCTTCAGATGGTGGAAGACGATGTGCTCTTTGTACATCTATTGCACTGCACTTCATGCTGGGCACTGTGCAGCTCCATTCCCCCCAGCAGCTACAGTTACTCTTGTCCGCTAAATATGCAGTGATATTTAACTTATGCTGCCCCACATGGCTTGGTTTTCCAGCCTAAAAGGCCCTGATCCTGTGTAAAGATCTTCTCTATCCAGGGGACTTGAAGTGGAGAAGGAAGGGGAGAAGCAGTTGGCAGCCCTGCTCCTTGCCAGCTCCATTTTTTCAAAGCTTTAAACAATTTCAATAATGGTGCTGAAGGGTGGGATACAAAGTGGCAAGGAAAGCTCATTGGAAAAAAACTACAATTTTTTTTTTTTTTTTTTTACTTCACATGAGAAAAAGGCAGACTGTGACTCGTCATGAGTGGCGTGACTCATTGTGATAGAAAAAAGCTCATCAAACTACAGCATGTTTGCTTGTGCAACATCTGTACTGGTGCCCTCTTCCATCCCTTCCCAATTTTGCTCCTGAGTGCACGTGGTAGGTGCTATGCTGATCTATTCTTAAACTGTTCCAGGCTGCTTTTTGGTACCAACCATAGTGGAACAGTGTCACACAAAGGTGGCATGTTTTGTGACTCTGTCCGCCATGCCCAGCCTTGAAGTCTGAGCAAACCCAAAGCACATCGTGCAAAATAAGGGAGCAGCCTCATCCACAAGCTTTCTCCGCTCCTCCCAGAATAGATATATACATTTGTCCTTGTGTGGGGGGTGGAAAAAAGTAAAAGGAAAGAAAAAGAAAGGATCAAAGGTGGAAATGAAAGCGGAGTGATCAGTGAAATAACCGATGGGGATGTAGCTGAAGTGCATTTTCCAGCAGCTCATTTGAATAATGAGGAACCCACAAAGGACATGGGAGGAGCAAACAAGCTTTGTTGCTCTGTCGTTATTTTTAGGAGCAATATGATACCACAGAGGACTGGGTTAATAACAGGTAATTGACTGGTTTTACTCTTGCTTTTCTCTCTCTCTCTCTCTCTCTCTCTCTCTTCATTTTTTTCCCCTGCCTCTTCCTTGAATGGTTTTATGGGATGTGGACTTAGTAATGTTGTGGCAAAGTGTCATTTCCTTTTTTATTGGAATGACTCAAGTCTGTGTGCTGTGGTGGAGGTCAGGAGCACGTTTATGAAGTTTGCACTGTGGTTAATCAGTATGAGTGTGGAAGTTTCCTTCTTGCTCTGTCTCTTTGCTTGTGTCAGGGGCTGGAACAAACTCTCAATAAATTTGCCTGGACCACATTTTTCTGGCACAAACTTGATCCTGAAATGATGTCCAGTAAATCAGCCTACAATTCCTTCCAAGACTAGCTCTATGTACCACTGTGCTAAGTCTCTGCATGGGTTGCAATCTGTTTGTGAAGCTTATTAAAGCCCTGAGATTTTGGACTAGAGAGGGGTCTTGCCTGCCAGTTGCTTTTTCTTCTGTGCCCAGACCCATTGAGCGACATTTGGCAAATGACTTTCTACCTGTGGCCAGTGTGTCCCCTGACTCCAGCCCTCTGTTTTGTCTTTGTCCAGCTGAACTAAAGACTGTTGGTCCCAGGTCTCTGGATGACCTGTAAGGACTTTCCTCCTTTTAGTTGTGTCCTGGCTGTTCAGGCTCGATGAAGACACAGCAGTTGGGCAAATGCAAGTCCAGGATATAGGGCAAGAGGAAAGGAGAAGTGCTTTTATGATTGATAGTAATGCAATAAAACAAATAAAGTTGGTGTTTCTGATTAATTTAGGTCACTGTTTCAATAAAACCTCCATAGCATTATATTAGTTGATATAATTCATTTTTATTTTATTTTTTTATTATCTTAAGGCCAGCTTTTTGACTTTGTTTTATGGCCTTGATTTAGCTGTCTGACTTCCTGGGTCTGCAGAGAGACTCTTAGCTGTCAACAAAGATCTCCCACTTGCTCACGGTTTGCACTTGCTGACATGATGTGAGGCTCAGGGACTGCGTTTGCAAGGAAGTATAGTCATGGTCATGTGGCCAATTCACCCTCAAGTCCATTATTCCCTTTCTGAACTGACAGAGCAAGGTGAAGGACTCCATGAGAACAAATGTAACCATGAGTGGCTGTCATGTAGACCTGCTAACAGGGACTTGGTAAAGGAACTACTCATCAGCACTGTCAACTGAGTGTGAAACTGCTTGGAAAAGAATTAAAAAATCTTAAATTTGATGGATTTGAGCAGAGGAAATATCAGCAAAATTATCAAGGAGAAACAGCTTTCCACAAAGTAATAAAGAAGGCTCATTAGATCAGAAGGATAGGAATGGTTGGACTCGATGATCCGATGGGTCTTTTCCAACCCGGTGATTCTATAATTTTTGACTTGGTGATTTTCAAGAGACTTAAGTGTAGGAAAGCTGAATTAGAGAGCTTTGTATGCTTTTAAAGTGTTCTGACTTGGCCTGAACCCCTAGAAGTTAAAGCTGAAAATGAAATATCATTTTTTGTTATACTTCAATGCCCTCCGTTTTTCAGAGAAATTCAAAGTGCACATAAATAAAAAGCCTCTGGAAATACAGTTGTTCAAATCTGATCTGGGTTACATCAGTGGAAAATCTAGAATACAGTTATAAAAAGTGTTAATGTCCATCAAAAGAGTATTAGTAAACAGATTTGCTCTTTCTAGTAAAATATATAAAGCAGAAAATTTTACAGTGAAGAGGAAGTCAGCACCCAGCTTAACTTGATAGTGATCTGTGTGGGTAAAGAATTTATAGCTGTAAGGTGGGATAGCAAAATCTGTAAGTTAAGGCAGGAGTTGATCCTTTCAGCTTATTGCATAATCTGATAGTGCCAGACAAAAGAGATGCTAGATCTCCATTCAGGCCACATGGTCAGAAATGTGGACACTGCATGTTTCAAAGAGTGGCTGAAGGGTTGTCCAGCCCCGTGTTAGACTTTCATGCTCTTCAGAGGTTTGGGAAGCAGCAGAGAGGTGTCATTGAAGAAATGTGAGTCAAGAGAGTGGTGCAGAAAAGGCAAAGGAGGTATTTGGCCCAGCAACTGTGTTCAGAATCTCTTGAGAGAAACTGTTGGTAGAGCAAAGGCAGCATTTGCCTGCTGCAAAACTACAGCTTTCCTCTTCCTTATATGCCATATTTGATTTATAGAGGCATTTAGTGGCCAGATGTGAGGGTATAAGTGGCAATCAGGGGAATGTTAATGTATCCTCTTCTTGATCTGTTTCTAATGAATGCTCAACAATTTAGTCACACTTTCTTAGCTGTATATTGTGAATGTAGGTTAAATAAATAGGTAACTGGGCAGCAGAGTTGTTCAAGGGAAGCCTAAAAACCAAAAAACCTTCATGTTCAAGTCATGTTAAGAGTGGGATGAAGCCATCAAAAGAAAGGAAATTAAAATTGAAAGCAATCTAAACTCATGCAATTAGAGATGGGGGAGGACATGGAAATACAATATGTCTGAAAGTGACCTTGAGGTGATAGTGAACAGCAGATGAAATCCAAGTTCTTAATACAGTGCCAATGGCAGGGAACAAAATAGCCATTCGAAGACCTCTCATCACTGAGATTAGAGTGGCGGCCACCTTCATGCTTGAGTACGACAATGTCTTGGTGTTGTACAAGGATACCAATAAGTCAGGTTTTGGAGAAGAGCAGATCATGTTTAAAAATCTTGAAGGTCTGGGCCATGGAGAAAGCTGAGAGGCAGTGCTTATGAAGAGAATTAACATCACATGGACTATCACTGTTACTCAAAAACGCCGGATGAATAACAAACAAAGGAAGAAAAGGAGTCATTAAAGGTGAATTTGGTGCAGGTTTAAGGGATGAAACTCCTATGGAAGAAGCTACATAAAAGGATAAAGAGAAATCTTTTTAAGCAAGGAACAGCATAAACAGAAGATGAATTTGAACTGAGAAATAGTGCCAAGACCATTGGTAGCACTCTCTGGGGCTCAGATTTGCATCAGTGTCTAATCTGGGTACTATTCTCTGGTCATTCTGTACAATAGATCTGAAATGAGATGCCAGACTTTAGGAAAAATCCAGATAGTTTCCAGATTTGGGTATGAATATCACAACTCTAGGATTATCTCTGTTTTTGAAAACAAGGAATGTTTGCACAGAGCTACGTTGCAGATGCAGTGATAGCAGATGGGCACCAGAATGGGAGCGCTAGCATGGGAAGAGAACACGGGATATGGACTATGTGCAGTATTCTCTGACCACCCAGCTTATGGTAGGTGGTCCAGGTTTCTCCATTCTCCCGGGCATAGTTGAGCCTCCCAGAAAAAGAGTTTAAAAATTGTTTATGCCTTTAACTGAGCCACCCTTGGTGGTACACCAGGGAGAGCATGCATTTTAAATTACAGAGGATAAAAAAAAAAAGAGTGGTTCACAATCTTATACCAGTTTGCAAACCCACCAAAATGTCTGAGAGCCTTGAAAAGCCTCCAGCACCACAAGGTTTGTCTATCCCAACTTTGTCTCTTTATTATCCTTTTCCTGCACCTCTGTGCGTCTGGAGCCCAGCTGAGAATGGAATGAGCAGCGCCAAAGGACTGTGAGAAAGACGATTTGTGTGGTAAACCCAGATCAGCCAGAAGCAGGAAGTACCAGATTTATCATGGGAAATCCTCTTGTTGTTAGATGTTTCCAGCCTACTTCTCCAGGCTTAAGCCCTTATCTTGATGCTGTGCGTAGGCCCTGGTTTGACAGGGATGCTCAGCATTTGCCTGACTCAAAATGCATGGAGTTAATTAGCATTCTGTTAAATCAAGGCTCTATTACTCTGTCAGAAAATCTCCTTTGACTTGGATCTGCTTGGAAACCTCTGATGTCTCCTGGGACAGTCCAATAAAGCTGTAGAATGAGTTTAAGTTACTTAAGGTAGGGTTGGATTCTCCACACTGTTGGAAATGTCTGTCCCAGTTCTGCTCTGGTCCTCCATCACACACATGGCTTTGGGGCTGGAGGCTACTTCTTGAGGAGCAAGTCCTCTTCTTACCCTCACTGTGGCAGCTCTACGGCCAACCATATCCTCCCTGAGGCTGGTCCTATTGTGTTCCATCACATCCAGACTTGGGAGCCAATTTGCTTTCTACCTTTATGCAGAGGAGTAATGCAGCATCAGTGATACCTTCAGGCACAGAGCCAGGCTGTGGATGATACCTGTGTGTGTTCATTTTCTTTGCCGTTGTGGAGAAACAGAAGCCCAGCTCCATCTTCTACTCCAGCTTCCCTTGGCCCTGGTGATGAACCCAAAGCCCTTAGAAACTTTCCGTATGTGCAGTCCCTGGAAACAGGGTCACTACACCCCACATACAGAATGATGTTTGCCTGATCTGCTTTTGTTCTGCTTCCTACTGACTCTCTTTGACGTTTGAGTAGGAATACGTTGTTTAATAGTTCTCTGTGTGCTTTCTCTCTGGATTTATGAAGCTCTCCTTCCTCTGTGGCATTTATACCCTTATAGCCCAGCCATCTGCCTTTGTATTTCCTTTCTCTGGAGGGGTCTCCATCACTGCTGCACTGGTCTGAGCTGTATGCAAATTAGCACTAATCAGGAGAAATGAGCCAACCAACAGCTAGGACATAGCAGGGTGTCATGAATGATTTATAGTTACTTCCTCCTGAAACCACTTGACATTTGCCATTACTTGAAATCTGTTTGCTGTGCTTGAATCAGGCAGAAACATACCTCCCATTGAACATAATGGGGGTCATTCCAGTAAGCAAAACTGTATGTACTGTTGATGGCTACAGTATAATTTCATTGATTTAAAGTGTTTTAAGTAAAGGCATGATTTCAAGCCTGGAGATAAAGGTGGCTCGTTGGTGTAATTGCACAGTAATCTTGTTCAGTGCCCCAAATAACACTGTGATGTCTCCTAATTTATGGACAGTGTGCACATCAAGTGATTAGGGGTCTGGGATGATGAGGCTGCAGTATGGAGGGCATGAATGAGTGGGAGGAGATGACAGAGTCCTAGGCAGAGGCACTTCATGAGGGCAGCCAGCTCTGCTTCTCACTTAGCTGATGTTCTGCTCATGTCCCCAACTTGTCACAGGGGAGCAGAGGTGAAAAACGAGGACTATAAGGTGTGTAGCATGGATGTCAGTCTCTGGGGACATTTCATAAAAATTTTGGGAGTACCTAGAACTGGACTTTTTGAGTCAGGCTTACCTCCAGGCCCTGTGCTGTTTTGATTGTGGATGGTGCATATCTTCTTTGCTGTAGCTGCTCTTCATGCCAAAATAAAATCAAAGGGAGACAGAAGACTGTTGCAAGCATTAAGCTAACACTTAGATTTCTTAAGCTTTGATAACTGTCTGTTTAAATGAAGAACTTCTGCAGCATTTCTTTTCAAAGTATTCACCTGTCTTGAGCCTCAGAGAAAGGACTTACTCTGTCTTTTGGGAGCCAAGTAACTCATCGTATGGGCTGTAGGAGTCTCATGGCTATGAGATGCCAGCTCTGCGGGAAAGCAACAGAGGAGAAGTATTGAAGGTCACGATTACAGTCTTGTTAGGCCAAGAAATTTCCAGCCACATGAGCCGAGCATAAGGAGACCCAACACAGCAGGTTGAGGATGCTGAGCAGGAGCAAACTGGCCTATGACCTTGAGTTTCCATTCTGTTGGGTCTTGCTTTGGTACTACAGTGACTATAAAAAAAAAAAGCGAGAAGTGATAGATTACAGCAGAATGCATGTAAACCTTCCCTGTTATTTTAGCAAGTTAATATGTGCCTAGCACATCCCAGTGGGATGCCAGTGGCTTCCATGGAATTTTACTGGAAATGAACTGGATATATTTGGTCAGAGGGAAGCCTCAGGCTGCCAGCAAACTTGCTCCCTCTCTGATTATTTTATTTAGACGTATATATGTATGTATGTATATACAGTAATTTAAGGCTAAGACTGTTGTATTGACTATCATTTTCAAAAGGTTTTGAAAGAAAACAGGAGCTTTGTTGTCTCTGAGTTAGGGAAGCCTATCTGAGATGAATTTTCTGTAACGTGACTGTGATGCTGGCTTGAGATAATACTTAGGGACTGATTATCATATTTTTGTTGCCAAACTTTCTCGCTACAGGTTGGGGGATCTTGAGGGCCCTGTCCTGGATTCATTGCTTTGTAATTCTTTCCTTGCTACTCAGGATGAAGGAAGGAGAATATATCTATTAATTTTGAAGATTATCTTCATGCAGTGAAGGTCTTTAAGAGGGTCCAGATAACACCACTGTTCAGAGGCCAACACCGTGGGGCTTGCGTGGAAAGGTTGAAGGGAGCAGGTTGTTCAGTTTAGAGAGAGAGAAAAAAAAAGATGTAAGATATGTTACAATTATTCTGATATGTTAAGGTTGCTGTAGTGGCAAGAAATAATCTGTTGACCACATCCACTTGGGTTCACACAAAGGATTAGGCATTTAAATACATTAATGGGAAGCTACTGGAAAAGTTCATCAAGTTTAAATTGGTCACATTTCCTGTTCAGCAAGGAACCTTTTGGCTTCTGGGGTAGGAGATTTCAAGGTATCTGTTTGTAAAGGCCTACTTGCTACCTGCCACTCCATGGGTAGGAAAACAAGGATTGTCTCTTTGCCAGGGGACTGAGGTGTAGGTCGTGGGACACCTTTTGCCACATTTCTAATGTTCAGTTTTCAGGGCTGAAGAGTCAGTGTGGTAGAACTGAAGTGAAAGTAAGGTCTCATCTACTTGGTGCTTTAAAGATAGATGTCAGAGTTGGCTGGATGAAAGCATCTTGTGCAGTATTGCTGATTCGACAATGAGCAGAACGTGCTTCCAGTTGCCTGGAAATGACTGTGAAGATACCATCTGAGAATGGCATTCACTCGCGTGCACCACCCATGAGAAAAAGGATGACATGCCTTGGTGTGATTTGCCTTGCCATGGGGTTAGAGCCCAGCTTTACTGGTTGATCAAGGCCACAGGGCCATAATCCTCTCCTGATGATAACATATTTGCTATGAATGACTAGAACCACTGCGGCCTTCTCCCTCTCATTTTCTGTGACAGCGATGAGGCAGTAAAAGCAGTCCCCTCATAGGGGTTTGGTTTTATAGTGTTTTGGTTTTGGAAGGTTTTTGGGATCTGACTAATAGAAAGAGAAGCTTTTAGAGTGGCATGTTGGGCATGTGAAAATGTCCATCGATTCCTCTCTATTTGGGTATGTGCTTCAAGGGCAAGGATGGTTGTGGTAAAAGCACAATCCATTATGAGGGTTTAATTGCTTTTGAAATGACCATGATCATCTTATTACCATAGCAGAACGTGCTTTGGACTCCACCATGGCCAGTGTTTAAACTGAGACAGACCACAGGAGGAAGACAGCGCAACCCTACTGCTTAGTTCTCCACACTGTCTAAAAATGGATAAAGGAAAAACCACATTTTCCACATATTCTAGTCTTCAGAGCTGTGTAAGCTGCATCCAGCTGTAGGCTGCAGTGTTTGGAGTTCTGTGCTATTAGTTTTGTGAAGAAGGGGATTTGCATTTTTCCTTGCTCAGTCATGCAGTCTGGAGGCTCTTGCTAGCCATTCTCTGCCCTCAGAGAATTTTCTTGGCCATGTCTTCAAGATGAGGGAGCTCTTTGGCCTATTTTGGGAAGAGGTAGGAACAAAGTAAAGTCTTTACAGGGCACGATTGAGGTTGCAGAGACCTTGGAGATCATCTAGTCCAACTCTGCACAAAGCAGTGTAAACTTAGAGCAGGCTTCTCAAGACATTGCCCAGCTGGGTGTTGAGTATCTCCAGGGATGGAGACTGCAGTTTTTCTGGTCAACCTGTTTCAGTGCTTGACAACCCTCAACATGAAAAGGTTTTGAGTTTCTCTTTAGACTTAGTTGAAGACTGTGAAATGTGGATTGTGTTTTTGGCTCGTGCAGCTCTGCGTGCTGTTCACGTTGCATATTTGGCTTCTCTTTGTGGAGGCAAAATTGGAACTGACAGTCTCAGGCTCCTGTGGCTGATGTTAATGGCTGAAATCTGGCTCCCTGGGATCCAAGTTTTGACTTACCACTTGCATTTTGGATATCTAGTGTTCCTTATTCTCCAAGTGCTTCTAGGCTCAACTGGGCCAGTTTCACAGCTAGCTACTTTGCAGCAAAGAGGAATTGTTCCCATTTCACTTCACCTGTAGGGTGGCCTAGTTGTTTTATGAGATCACAACAAATCTGTATGTGGTAGAGACTGTTTGCAGACCCTACCCAAACCTTTCATTTTGCCTAGGAGTTTTCTCCTTCGCTCCCTTTTTCTCTATGATACTCCAGGGAATTCAGTGAGACTTGTGGAAAGGGAATGGTGAGTGGAGCTTGGCTACAGAGGGTTGCACTTGTGAAATATCTTCATTTTAATCCACGTTTGTTCCAGCTGGACTATTTTCACAGCTGCTTAAGCGGGGGAAAAAAAGGGACACTAACAAATCTTGTGAGAGACCTCTCCAGTGCTTCAGTTTCTCATTTCCAGACATCCTTGAAAAAGAAATCACATCCACTTACTTACACAAATGCCCCAAATAGATTGTTCTGTAAACTGAGGGAGAAAAAAAAATATTCAGCCTCTAGTTGGAATTTAATTCAACAAAGGGCTGAATCCTCCCAGCACTGGAGCTTTTCCATACTTGTATCCGTTGAGGATGTGACCCCCAGCCCTCAGCCCTAACTGAACTTTCTCAGTAGTTTTATACAGCAATAGGACACAAAAGCTAGAAAATAAATGTAGGTTTTAATGGGAAGCATTTACAAGCCTGTATTGTTTCCGTAGTTTCACTGCAAGTATGATTCTAACACTAATGATAAAAGCTATAGTATTAATAAGATATATAGGGCTTTATTTTTTTTTCTCTCCTTTTCTGGTCTTGGGTGGTCCACAATGTGCAGTAATTCATGTTCTCAGCTGGGTTTCTACCACATTTCTGATTGACCTGATTACTTTCCCAATGACAGAATCCAAAATTGAAACCACATCAGAACTGACTGGAGTTGGTTCTGGTTTTGATGTTCCTAGAGCTTCTCTGGTGGCTCAGTGGGATAGATGTCTTCATGAGCTTTCCCCCTCCCCAGCTTTTTTTTTTTTTTTATTCCTGTGTTTTTTCTTCTCATGGTGGGTTTCCATTTGGGACATTATTAAAAGGCTTT
Organism: Piaya cayana; assembly: GCA_013389865.1. Classification (NCBI taxonomy): domain Eukaryota; kingdom Metazoa; phylum Chordata; class Aves; order Cuculiformes; family Coccyzidae; genus Piaya; species Piaya cayana. Next base: position 674,256 of record WAAB01006309.1, on the reverse strand, counting down.
GGACTTCTACCTCCACAGCCTGAACTGGTTAGGGAAGTGGAAGGAGGGCAGCAGGGGAGGAGAGAATTCAGTAGGGACGTTATATTTCAGGGCCTAATTTTGGACATTAGCATGTACGGCTTGAGGTGTGTAGAGGAAAGGGCTTTTTCTGCAGAAAGAAATTGTCTCAACAGTTTGTATTATTGCACTGATCATCTAACTTCCTTCTCCTAGTCCTCTGGAAAGGTAGGCAAATGTTGTGGGAGTCAAGAACTGAATTTGTTTATCACCTTTGCTTGAAAGGGAGAGACTGGGACAAGCTGAGGTGAATTTATTATAGGAAAGGGTCCACTGGAAGCTGAGGTGCCTCACTGGAAGTTGTGAATCTGAATGCAGCTGACTAGGGAAGTTTGTCTAGTTGTCTTTTCCCACCCTGCCTCATCTTCTTACAGTTACGCCCCAAAAGAGCAAAGGAAAGAATGAGATCTTCCCTCACACTGTGACTGGGTCCACTCCTCCTTCACTCTCCTAATTAGACATAACATCATTACGGCAGTACGTGCTTTGGGGTTGGAGCTAGTCCAGCTCAAAATGAGGACTTCCTCATGCCCCTGCACCCACATCTTTGAACAGTTAATATCCACATTTGCGTGACTCAGGTAAGGTTGAATCGAGGAGAATATGTGCCATATTAGGTAGTGTTAATGGCAGTGCCACCTTCTCCTGTTACCTCTGCTCCTTAAAAGAATTTAGGAGAGAATTTGGGAGAGCAAAGCTGCAGGCACTGTATTTCCATGCAGTCATAGACATCAGGGATCCAGAGAGGACATCTAGTTTGTGCTCAGCTCAGTAGCTCCTCCTAGCAGAAAAATACTCAGTCTCAGAGGTGTATTGTTTTCAGAGTCCTTCTAAGAAGGTGGAAAAAGCATTTTGCAAAACAATAGGAAGTGGAGAGTGTCGTGAAAACACACTCCAGCTGAGTTTTGGCACCAGCAACAGAGAGCTTAAAGAATCTCATCCAACTCTTCACAGCTTTCAAAATGAACGTTGCAATGCTGTAAGTCAAATAACATTGTCCAACCCTTTTCATCCTGTTTGTAATTCCACTAGGGACATCATTACGGTAACCAGCTGCTCTGGGATTCTATAATGAAAACTTTGTTTCTGAATAGAATAATTAAAGCTTCATATTCAATTGTCAAACAGCTCCATCTTTGCTTAGTACATGGATGTGATTAGCCACAGCAAACTATTCTGCAGCTTAAACACACAATTGCATCTAGTATAAAAATGATTAATTAGGCGACGTGCTGCTTGGGAAGTTTACAAGCAGATCAATGAATAATGTTTAAGTGAAAATTTTATAGAGACGTTACGGGCACTGCAGGTTGTGTGAGAGCCTTGTTGATGGTTTACGAATCCATGCGCTTGTGTCCCATAAAAAAATTCTGCATTATGAAGACAGGTTCAGCAGTTATACATGGGAAGGGAAAGCCTGAGGTTTTTGAGGTTTTCTCTGATATAAATGTTTTTGACAGAAAATAATTTCTTTCCTGTGCTCAAAGCAAAGTTTAGTGGATAGTTTCTACTTTGAGCAGTGTTTTCCCAATTATGTTAAAAATGCCTTTTCTTTTCTTGTTTCTTTTTCCTTTTCATTTCTGTTCAGAATGGTGGAACAAAAGGGAAAGATTGTGTATGTCTGGGAAAATTACTGGTAAACTGGAAAAAACCCACTATCTGTAACTGACAAATTCTGAAAAAATTTAGAATCAACTCAAATGAAATTACCCCTACCCTTAATTTTCATTATTTTTTGGTATATACAGAGAAAAGAGTAGTTGTATTTTTGTGTTCTTATAATTAATTTTATTACATAATCCATAAACTTCTCTAGTCTCTCTTGAAACAGGTGTCCTGTGCTCACAGACCTTGTGGCTTACTGACTTCTTGTATTGGAGGTGAATCAGGGCTTTTAACTGAATCTTACGGGCTAACTATCATCTTGAATTGCTCTTTAGAACTGTTTTGGGTAATTTCTATTGAAAAAGTCTTAATGTCTTTAATTCAATAGAGTAGTCTCTTGTGGTGTAGAGGTATCTCGGTGAAGCACTTCTTAAGATGTCTTTGTCACCCTTCATTTCTGGTTCCTGTCAGAGGGTCACAGTTGTCTTCTGCTCCTTGCACCATGACCCACACCTTCAGCTCTAGTCATGGATATTTTTGCTTTGATATTGGGTTTCCTGAGCTCTTTTGTTAGGAAAAGCTCAGAAAGAATGTAGTATGGAGGCAAAAATGAATTCTCAATGGAAGATTAATTCTGTCTTGCTGTATGAGGCCCACATGGCCCTAGGTGAAGGCTTTTGATTTGCACCTGAGCTGTCTTTACATGGACAGTTGCAGGCTTTCTCTGAAGTCACTTCGAATAAATCTTTCTCTTTTTTTTTTTTTCCCCCCCAGTCTTGGGGATGAAGACAAATAAATAAATGCGAGCAGGCACATTTCTATCCTGTACTGTATGTTGCCAAAAATAGTAGTCAGATGGAAAAGATTTTTCCAGAAGTCTTCTGCTGCATAATCTGTTTCAAATAAAGATAATAAAATAAACAACTGTTTATGAAGAGAATGCAAACGAGCAGGGCTCCCCTGCTGCCTGTTGTGAGGGCGCTCTGTGCAGGCGTCTGCAAGAATTCCTGATCCGGCATATAAAGTTCTGTTTTTTATTTCCAAGCCCCCCCACTCTGAAACTCTAGGGACAGACTTCAGGAAACCTATGTTCAATATAGCATCCTAGGAAACTCTCAAACTCTGGTGTGAACAGGGAAGGTTTGAGACCCAAACCCCTGGGTCCTCATCTCCATCAGTAGCAGGCAAGGTACTCAAGTGGTCTTCCCTGTCCTTCTGTCTGGCTCAGCAGTGGGAAAATGTTGCATGAACTAGGAGACTTATCAGCTAGCGCTGTTAAAATGCATTGCAGAGCATAACATGATCTGTGTAAATACTGATCCAGCCAGAGAGGTGTCACTTTGATGGAGCTGCTGCTCTGTACTCCTTTATCATGAATGCTTGCAGGCTCCTGGGGATGTGAGTATGGCCGTTTTCCAGAGTTCTTTATTTCCCCTCCAGCATTGCTGTGGAAGTCTTTGAGAATCAGCTCTGTTTGGAGATTTCCAACTCATCTTGCACCAAGAGTGTTGGCCAGAAATCCTTCTAGAGCAGCATTTCACACTACAGTATGTTTAAGAAAGTCTGCCTCTGATCCTGGCCAGATAGCTTGAAATGCAGAAGAGCAACAAATGAACAAGAGCCAGCAAATGCGGGAAAGGAAAAAGTGACCCAAACTTGGGGTTGGTTTTTCTTTCTTTGGTTGTTCCTTTTTTTTTTTTTTTCTGGAAAGATTTGATTCAAATTTTGGCCTTTGCTTTGGACTGATTCTCCTATTAAAAAGAAAGCAAACTAAACCCCAAACCTAAATACACAGAGAAATAGATTTCCCGTCACAGGAAAATAGAAGCGGACCTACATGGCAAGCGTGAGATAGAAGATTGCCAGAGGTGGAAATTTTCTGGGATCTGTGAGTTGGGTTCAGCTGGTTACAAGTAAGAGGGGCTAGATGTGAATATTGGATCCTTCTCTAATTTGATTCTTATGGCAGTGATTATATTTATATACAGCCTGCAGACTCCAAGCAAGTGTGGTGTCTCCAGGGATGGCACAGCCACACGCAAAAGTGTTCCTATCCTAAATTGTCTGTAGTCTAAGCCAACAACAACTGAGAAGGGAAATGGAAGAAGAGAAAAAGGGGTGATCACCAGGGAAGTTTGGATGTGAGGTTTTGATTCCGACTCCCCTCCTGCCAGAGAATCTGCCTCGATCTCCACAAACCTCATCCCTTTTTCACCTTTTTCTTGGCTCCACTGCCTCCATGCTGATCATGCTGCCTGGCCTCTAGTCTCCAAGCTCTTGCTGTGGTTTGGGGTGGCTGGTTCTTGGTGGCACATTACAATGTCATGGGGTGGGGATGGTGCATGAAAAGAGGGACAGACAGCTGTCTTTCCCCCTGGAAACCCGCAACCTAGGCCCCTTGCCTGGATTAGGGCCTGAAAATGTGAATCACTTTATAAACTTGGGTTATCCAGTTTGTAGTATGACTCCTTGGCAATTTGTCTTTCAATGAGCTTTGGGGTTTTTTTCCTCTGTTTATCAAAACCTTTTTATTTTTCATTGTACAACTCTGCTTTATTGCTGTAAGTTTATGTGTTATGAGCGGCATAAGGTTGGATGAAGCATATAAAAAGGTTTGGTGTTAGTTTAGAGTACTTAAAAAATTACTGCCTGAACACACTGATCTGGCCAGACTGGTATTTGCAGCTCATACCTATTACTCGAGTCCTTTAAACAGTTAATTTCGGAATTAAGATAGGATTTCTTCTCTCTCCTCCCTTCCAGCCCTCTCACCGGCACACACTGTGTGCTCCTAAACATTTTATTTATCTGCAGACTGGCTAAGCAAACTGGTTCCTATCTCACCCGTCCACTTTAATCGCAGCCAAGGTTTCCTTTTAGGAATGAGGAGGAAAAGCAGGCTTGACTTTTCCTTTCTCATCCAGCCATTTCTGGGCTTTATTTAATTTTTGTCTTTTTTATTTAAACTTTCATAAACTTGGGGCCTAAGCCGGGCTTAAGACTGCACTGGGAAAGCGTTAAAAACCTATGTCTCGAGCAAGTCTGAGAAGAATAGGTTGATGCCAGGGCAATGTGTGTTTGATAAACATATGGATTTAAAGGCAGATAGGAGCAAGGAGGCACTTCGCCTGCATATAGATGTATTATTTATGGATAACTTTGCTGTGCAGTGAGAACCAGGTTCTGTTTAGCTCTCTCTTTGGGTGGTCTGCAAGAAATTCTGAGTAGCCTTCAGTAGCCTTCAGGCATAATTGCCAGGCATGCTCTTGTATCTGAGATAGCTTAATAAAGCATTACATATCTTACTGCTTCTATATTTTATTACCTAACCTAGTGCATGCGGTCAGTGGGTAATTAAATTCAGCTGTGTTTTTACTCTCTGTTTTAAGGTCGAAGTATGAATTTCTCTGTGAATTCTTTGAAACGGACTAATACGATGCATGCATGATAAAGGCAAGGCTAATCAGAGCCAGACTGTTAGTGCAATATAGGGTTGCCCCAGGTGTAATTTATTTTCATATTATTGGTGGTTTTACTGTTGAACATATTAGAAGACGAAGAAGAAATAATAATTCTTTTCCATGTATGGCCAGAAAGCTACAGACTGGGTTGAGAAGCTGGGTTTTCTTTTCATTTCTATTTTATGCCACGTTTCGGCTCAATCATTTGTGCTTCATACTGAAATCAATTTCAGTTAACCTGTTCCTTCATTAACTCACTCTCTAAGTGCATGAGGATATTGCTAGATTGCTTGGTGCCATTATGAAAAGGATTGTGGTGCAGCCTTTATTAAAAGGAAAGGCTGCAGTAAAACTTATGCTGGAAAAAGCTTAAACAAATCTTTTTCTTGGACTTGACCAGCTGAGGCTGGAGTGACCTCGTGGGCTGCAGAAGGTGGAGTGTTTTCGGTGGAGGTGAGAGCGGGTTGGGATCTTGGGGTGGCTGTGGGGTGGGGAGGAGGAAAGGAGCAGTTGACCCCCTTGTCTTCTGCCTCACACCAGTGAGTTTGGGAAAGGCCATTTGGTTTTGGGGTTCCCTATGGTTGTCCTGTCATGAATGAGAGCTGACTGCCTGAAATGGAGAGGTAACAAGATCATAAATACAGGACCCAGCCCTGCTGCTGTCAGGGGATCATCTTTGGCACACATTGCAAGGAGGAAAATGGACATTTGTACAGCTCTGGGAGTATCCAGAGTTACAATGAAGCTGCTGTGTTTTTCCTCCCAGTCAAGCCTATTTTACAAATGATATTCCCTCTCCTTTCAAAACTGGCCTTGCTTATCTCCTTAGACCACCATCTGAGCAATTTGGCTGTTGCTGTGGCATACCAGTTGTCATTGCCAGCAATTTTTTTTCATGAGCAGCAAAAACAGTGGGACTTAAATTCCTAAAGACTGGTGCCCTAGGGGCCAGCACGTGAGAAGCATCTCTTGTGCCTGCTGGAGGCTGAGCCTTAAAGTTGATGGGGCCCTCTGTCTCCTGCAAGAAGACTTATAGAAAACTTACAGGAACTTAATGTGTGATCTATGTATGATCTGAGTTGATTACAAGAAAATCTTATCCGTGGAGTGAGTGAGCACCACCTTTTTTGCTGGGGCGAGATGGGCACCTTCAGGATGCAATTCATCTGACTCAGTTCAGCATTTCTTTAAAATACGCCCAATAATAACTGTTTACATAAACAGATTAAAAACAAATGAGGAGAAGATACTGGGTTAGTCCTGGTGAACCTTTATGGTCTCCTTTCCTGGGTAAAGAGACATATGATATCAGCCGCAGGATCAAAATCCACTGGACGCCACCGTGTGCATGCACATATGGCCACACAGACTCCATCAAAGACGACTTGAAAACCTTTGATGTTGAGCTGGAGGACTCTAGTCAATCATTACCCAATATGACAAAGATGTGTCAAATTTGCCGGATGAAGTGCTGCAAGTGGTTGCAACGATGCTTTTCTTCACATCTGCCTTATGGCCCAATGCATTAGATTAAGTGCTGCTTTGCTGAAGTCCTGTTCCAGAGCACTGAGGGAACCATCCTGCAGGCAAATGACCCCCACCTCCCCTTCTTCCAGGACATCTCTTTTTCATCACCCTTTCAGACAGGTGGCTCTTAATGTTGGTCATGGGCAGGCACATATGCAGCTGCTTGGTGAATCCACCCTTGCAAATTGCCCTGATCACTTGGGCAAAGCATCGTGGGCTGTAAATCCAGCATTGCCCAGGTGAGGTCTAGCAGCAGCAGCAAACCTAGCTTAGGACCCATGAAATCGGGTGTTTGTTTCACCCTTGCTTCTGCTTCTCCAGCTGTGAAAGACGTCCTCTCTCTCATGGTTGACTTTTCCTCTGTATTAATATTTGCAGAATATTCAGAGCTCCCTAGTTGATGGTGCTGCAAACCACACAGCTTGAATCTGCTGTCACCAATTGGAAAGAGCCATGCTGGTCTTGGGATTTAGTCCTGTTGAACTAAGAATATTTTACTGTTCTAGGAACGATAGGGTGGTCTGGCTGCTAAATTACAGCACTCCCTGGGCTGGTCCAGTGCTTTCCCTGCCTGTTTGGGGTCAGGATTTGGCCCTTTTTGATTTCATGTTTTCCTAATGAACTCATGAACCTGTATCAAATGTCGAAGCAACAGGAATTTGATGGTGATGCTCTGCCAGCAAGAACAGGCTTCTCAAAAATCAGAGTTCTCCTTCCACTGAACTCTATCCCTTTATCCCCCCTTTCTCCACTCTCCCTCCTGCCGTCCAACCCCCATCGACCCAATAGAAAACCACCCCTTGAAGCTGGTGAGCCCAAGTGTTGCCTGAGATCCAGGAAAAGTTGATAGCGTACAGATGCTGTTCTGTCTGTAATATTTGCTTTTCAGATGAATCTTAAGAAAACGTGAGACCAGGAGATGCTGGAGTGCTTCTTGATGTGATGAAACGGCTGTCGCCTCCTCCAGCTGGAGGTGGGAAGCCTTTCCCTAACTTTTCTCACCCTCCTTGGCCTTGCCTGGGGAGTGGGTGGAGCTGGACCATCACCCCACCATTCCCTAACCCCTGACTCACTCTGAGACCTGGGTGTGGAGAAGAAAAAAAGGCTACTTCTCTCCTCCACCCCTTGCTTCCCAAGCGCAATCTGGAACTAGTCATGCTTTGTGATATTAGGATTAACTTTGCTCCATCTCCATTTTTGTCTGTGTCCCTCAGACAGTGCTGGGGGCAGGGAAATGCCAACCCTACTGCTGGACTGAGCAGAGAGGGATGCCCTTGTTCTCCAAGGGTCTGAAGTAGGTGGATTTGAGGGTTGCGAGCTGAAGGGCTGTCTGAGTCCCTGCACTCCCCAGGCGTGGCTCTGGGGATGCACACAGCCATCACCACGCTAAGGCACACCCTGGAGCCCTGGCAGGCTCTTGGGGGATTTGAGGTTTTCTCCAAGCCCATCTCTGATGTTGAGATCTCTCTCAAACACATGCGGCAAGCTAATCGGGTGCATCTGTGCCTTTTAAAAATGCGGTTGCCTGCTGATTGGGTTTAATTCTTTATCTTATTCCTGCTAATCCGTTTTCCAATCTGGTTCCCATTTGTAGACAAATTCCCCCAAACCCCAACCACTAGTAGGATGGGTGGATGGATGGCAGTGGAGACAAAGAGGGGGAGCAAAGAGATCTGTGCTTTCTGTGGGACAGTTAGAGACCGAGAAGAGGATGTGCCTACCCTGTTAAATGCCGGATAACAAAAACCCCACCCTGGCTTGTGCCACAAATGTGTAACAGTCTCATAACTGTCCACTTGGGATCCCACCTCCTGCAGGCTTCTATTGCCATGAAAACGTGACAGCAGCATGCTGCCAAGCATCCGAGGAATAACGGCCTGAGGGTTTTATTACGTGGAAAGATTCCCTTCAAACACACCATGGAGCTGGCCTGGTGGTCCAGCAATAGCTTAACAACCTGGGCTGCTTTGAATTTCATGGCCAGCATTGGCTGAAAGGCTGCAGTATGCACAAGTTTGCTGTAGGGCTGGCCAGTCCTCGTCAGCTGCACTGGCCTCTCAGTAGTATTCAGCACTTTCCAGCTAGGGAAAAAAAGTACTGGATGCATAAACTCTCCTTCTTCCTCCTCTTGCTCTCTCTCCTTGCCCTTTTCACACTCAGAAGCTGCCAGCAAAGATGAAAATGTACCTCCGTACTGTGCATTGTCTGCAGCTCTGCTGCAAGCGTGCTTCTCCTTTGCCAAGGGAGAGAGGCCAGGTGTGAGGTTTGAGGTCTGAGAAACCCTCACCTCTGGCTTTTTGGCAATCATTTACTGTTGCGTCTCAGATTCCCCTGCTTTCCCCGTTGGTTATCCTCTGTCCCACTTCAAATCCACTCCCATACTGCTGCAGATTTTGGTTTTCCTCAATTGCAGTTATTTGTGGGCAGTGAAGATGGAGCAGAAGCCCTTGTGATGTGCTTCTGTTGTGGAGTGTTTCTCAGGGCTGTTTTCCCTTGGGAGAAGTGTGTGTTGTTAATGTGACTGACTTTGCACCCAGTGGAATCTGGGAGAAGTCTAGGCATGTTTTATTATGAGCTGATGATGAGCCTCCATGCCTCCAGATCTTTAGCTCAACCTGCTACCTTGGATCACAACTCAGTTTCCTACCTTTAATAGGCTTTTAACCCAGACATGTAACCTTCCGGGATGTTCTCTAGTAGAGGTCAAACCCACCTCTAGCAAAAGATTCAACTAACAGATGAAGGCCTTCCAATTTCTGGGTGGTAAAATTCCTAAAAGCAAAAATCTAGATCTAATTAAGACCCTAAATTAGTCGTGTTGTGCAAACAAGGAATCGATGCTTGGTTTAGAGTCATTTAGGACCTGTGTTTTTCCAGATACACACATTGGCCCTGGTTCCATACTGAGCGTCTAAAGGATGGTCTTTGCCCTCCCAGCTCATGGGTCAAAAAGCAGAATATTTGCCTTGAAAGAAACAACCTTCTGTAACAATATCTTGCAATTTACTGAAAGAATCAAGAATTATGGGCAGGAAGTAACAAGCAGGTATAGAAGGCAAGTGAGAAACAGCTGATTTATTCTGCTGTGATAAAGGTCCAGAAGATACGACCCCTATTCCCAGATTTATCGCTGGTTTGCTCTGTGGCATTGAATGAGACATTTCACTTCCTTCTGTCTCCACTTCTCCTCCTGCTCTTTGGCCTTACCCACTAGCTCTCCAAGGTGAGTAGTCTCTACCTTGTGCCTATGTAGCAGGATCTGCTCCTACAGATCCAGGCACTGGTTTGTACGCAGGTGTGACCTACATTTTTGTACAACACCTCATGTTACAGGGAACTGGGATCCTCAAGTGCTGGGTAATAAATAATAGATTTTAAAAAAATGCAGAAACATAACTAAAATGGAGAAATTAAAGGAAATAAACATTTCTAAATTATCAGAGGACTATCAGGAAAAACTAGCAAGCTTGTATTTTTTCTTGATCCTGTAATTCTAGCAAATAATGGTATCAAAGGACAGTGAGTTTGAAAGAACTGGGTATTTTTAATCGGCTACCGAGCATATGTGTATGCATTTTATAGGCTGTCCAAAAGTCATGAGTGCCCAGCACGTGATGCAGTCATTGAAAGAACCCATCACCAAGCCCAGGAAAAAATTATGACTGTAGTTGTAACCATCTTTTATCGTTTCCATCTCTATTGACTGACATGTATTTTCTTCCTTCCTTGACCCAGAACACCAGGACTCTGAAACTACTGAAATGTTTGCACAATCTTGAAGCATTTATTTAAAAGTTGCTTTTCCCTAAAGGGTAGGTACTACAGCCAGATTCAAAGTCAGATCAAAAAAAACAAACAAATACTATCTTTACAAGCCCTTCATATCGGTATGTACCAAAGGACCTATCAGCTTCCTTTTCCTTTTGGCATGCTGACAACAGCCCAGTGCCTCAGGCGGAGAGCTGGAGTATGTGTTTACAACCCTTTCAAATTCACAGGCCAAACAGGAAAAGAAGGAAAATGTCAAAAATTACAAATAAAACAGTTGATCTTCAAAAGCAACGAGGCCTGCAAATGAATAATTTTTAGGCATGCTGTATCAGATTTCTTAAATATTTGTCGCAGCTGTGAGTTGTATAGGGCAGTGTTTGTTAACCTTAGAACTTGTCTTAAGTGCTCTCATGAATAAATTTATTTATACTGAAAAATCCAAGTGTCTTAATAACTAAAACAGTTTTCTGAGGAGGTTTTTCCTCTTTTTTAAATACTGCTGCAGAGAATTCTTTCCCATGTGCTAAGCATATTGCAGCTTTGCTTCAGCACCGAGCAGAAGTTATGATAGAGATAGTAAGAAGAGAGAAAAAAGAACAGGAGAGCAAGACATGAGGAGATGATGGGACTTGCCTATGTCTTGGGTGTTTGGCACGGACCAAGCACTATGTGATGCCCTTTCGATTATGGGTACATCACTGCATTGGATATTTTGCTTTTTTGGTCTTCATGGAGGTATTGTCCAAGCAACTGAGGCACAGAAGGATTTCAGCAAGAATGGCCTTGTGAACATTTAGAGGCTTCTTAGTTGGGGGCATCTGGTCCTGGTTAGTCTGGATTTCCCCTGTAGTCAATGGGGAGGGACTGCACCTCCACAGTGATCCTTCTTATCCCAGGGCAAGTGCTTGAAGTTGCTGTGAGGGACATATTTCTCTCCACTGGCTGTTGCAGGATCATGAATGACTAGTTTGGGTTAGACGCCTCTGCTTTGGATGGCTGGAGTCATTTGCGATGAATCCTAATTTCCTTACTTTCTTGGGGAAAATGATGGAAAGCAGATGGATCTGAGCCCGAGTGCTTGGTCAGGTACAGTGCTTCTGAAGGCCGTGTGTGAGAGAGTTGTGTGGGATCTACCCTAGACATCCTTTAAGACTGTTTGCACAGATGAGTCTACAATTTAGCTATCTGCTCTGGGTGAAGGGAAGAACTGATTCTTTCTTCATCGCTCAGGCAGGTAGATGCAATTTGAACAAGTCACTTTTTAGCCTTATGTACCTTTGTACATTTGAAGGGAGAAAGAAATGTTTCCAGTCTGTGCAGCCTGTCAGATATAACTTTGTAAACCAACATAGTTTGTTTACCCAAGGAAATACCAAAGAGGCTGAAAACTGACTGCAAGTAGTACCTGTCAGAGTACCTGGCCTGCAGAGGAGATGAAATAGCTATCAGTGGAGGCCTTCAAGAATGAGATAACATTTCCCCCATCCTACTTTTTGCTAATGAGATATATCCTAGTACTTCTTCCCATTTATATGCTGTGTATCTGTAGATCTTGGCATACCCAACGGATGACAATTTCTGCTCCAAGTAAAGGATGCAATTGCGATGAGGGATCACCATCAGTCGTGTGCTGCTGTGGTGCTGCTCCTCTGGCCCAGCCTAGCCGACAGCATATCTGCATGAGCCAGCATGATACTGATTAAGAAATCCCTACTGTGATGGACAGAGTAAAAAGAGATGTATTTAAAACTGTGATTTTGGCAGTACATGTGAACTTTTTTGTTTTGTTTTGTTGAGAAAAGCAATTCAATGTGAATAATCTTTTCCTGTAAAGGGATAGAAAACCTTTAATCAAATACAAATTACTTCTAGGCATGAGAAATAAATGTTTGATGAAAATGTATCTTAGTTATGGCACATAAATAGCTCTTCACAGTCACTATATAATCTTGCATCATTATGAAGGGAAGTGATCATTAAAAATATAATTTGGAGAGCAATATTTTACCTCCCAGTTGTCACAAGACCCCCCTTTCTGCACACAGTTCTGGACAGGGTTAATCCCCAAATGACTTGCACCATTGTAAATCAGGAGTAACAAACCCTGACTTCAAGCAAAGGCTCTTGGTGTAAATCACAGGAGGATCTAATCCTGTTGCCTGAGAAAAAAAATGAAAATGTCTTAGGAAAATACAACTGCTTTGGCACTGCAGAGAGAAAAAATAAAGGAAAATACTTTAAACTTCTAAAGTAATATTTCTTTTCAGCTTCACCTGTGCTTTTAGTCCTCTAAATCAGTAAGCTGTTATAAAGGAAAATTATGTGTTCCAATCTCCTGATGAATTGTGTAGTGAGATTTTGCATTAGTAACCATGAGTATTTACACTTTCCTAAGATTAAAGGCAGTTTTACAAAGCTGTGTCTGCTTATTAATTAGTGTCTGATGAAGACAGATTGCTGGCAGAAATAGTGGTAAGAAAATGGATCTAACCTTTAAGACTAAATTAATCTCAGGCTTAATGGGTTTTAGTATGATTTACGGTTTTATACATTTTCTGGTAAATTTCCAATAGAAATGAAAGTGGGTACAAGCACAAAAAAGAAGGCTGAGTAAACATGGTAAGAGCAGATCCTTAAGAAAAGCAGATCCACTGTAATTTGCTAGAATACGCTTATAAATCTTTGCTAGTGCACAATGAGGGAAGGGGTTTTAAATGACCAGATCCTCAGCCCAGTACTACCTGGAGAAGGGTCTGTTGCAACCTTGGAGCAGTCCCAGATGGTAGCAGTATGAATCAGAGTCCGTCACTGCAACTCCCTCCAAGAAGATGGGAATAGGAGCAAGGCTGAATGATGTGCAGTCTTAGGGGTATCCTCAGAGTATATCTTCAAATGGGGATGTTTCTTCCAAACCACCAACCTTGTTTTGGGTGTTGTTGCTGCCTTACCCCTTGGAGATGTACCTGGAGCAATTGGGTAGGTCTCCTGGGGCCAAGAGAAAGTGAGAGACAAGCTAACCGGGAAGAGACCCGACTGCTGTATTTTAAACAGAGGCCATGGATTACTGTTTAGAGATCTCCTAAGATTAGCAATTGCTTTATTTTCTGGCATTTAATTTGTGTATTGTGCTGTTGGGTATCGTGTGATGTTAAAAGCAATGACAACAACGCATGCTGGAGACTTGTCTTGGGAGGAGGAACCTAGTATTGTACAACTAGTTTAAATGTGTTTCCATAAATCTGCTAATCTGCTTCAGTGTGCTTTGAACATAATCTGGGTCTAGTAAAATACAGTTAATTATATATCCATTTTAATTGTAAACTGAGTTTCAGAATGCTTGCATTGTTACGTAAGTGCTTATAATTCTCCTATTTCTATCATATTTCCCTGACACCTCATTTGAATTTACATGCATCTGAGGTCATAAGTGGAGTGGAGGTTCTGCTTTTGGTTAACTCTGGAGCATAGATCAGCTATCATGAGTTTAATGAAAACATTGTCATTTTAGTGGCTTGCTAAAAAAAGAAAGGCTAGAGAAGCAATGCCATGTTCAGTGGCTGTTCCCTCATATCAGGTCAGGACTGCTGTGTTGTAACATGCCACGGAGCAATCACCACTGCAGCTAAGTGCCCTCACTGGAGTTTGCTCTGAGGTGCAAGATGAAAGGTGGTATTGCAGTGAGGAGTGAGGTTAGAAATGTGCACCAGCTTTGGGGTGCCCAGCTTGATGGGTCCATTTACACTTTCAATTTTGACACTTTTTCTAGTTCCATCGGCATGGATTATTTCTGACTTAAGATGAGGTTGATCTGGAGAAGGGGTGAAGTCAACTCCAAATGTCCCCACAGATGATGGGTGGAAGCCTGATTTTTAGTCCATACTTTCCCAGCCTCTGGCACCTCTGGTGATAATGTAGACAGCATAAACTGCAAATAAGGGCTTCAAATTGCACTCTGTTTCCAAGCACTAAAAGACAGACAGCTCTGGTCTTTTCATACACTTCAGTGGATTTGATGTTGCTGCCAGAGTTAAAAAAAGCGCCATTTTTTATTTCATTCATTAAAATAAAATCTCCTTTAAATAATTTTAGAGTTTTGAGATAACAAACAGCAAGACAAAGATCACAGCTGAAGACTTCTATCCCATCAAAATAGTTAGTCATTGTCTTTGAGCTTTGTATAAATACATGATCAATGCCTCAAAACAAGACCCTTGAAGGTGTTTTTATAAGGCCACAAATGTGTCAAGCAGACTTATTAGATGTGAAGGGAATGATTATTTGTACAAAGTGAAATGAACATGTGCAATAATATTGTAAAATGTTTATTAGTCTAGAGTGTGCTGAATTTTCCTAAAATATATCAGGTTCTCAGTTTGCATTTAATGTAGTGTTAGGTATGACGCTATATCCTTCCTAGGCTATTTTCAGTTAGCGTTATGCTTTTTGCAGAGTAAATCATGGGTTTGTGTCCTTTATAACAAGGGTATTATCAAACGTGAGGCAATGCTACCTGTCGAGAAATCCAATGTGAAAGAAAACATGTACTGAATCTTGGTCCAAAGGGCAGTTGACTGGATTATCTCTATTGAGGAAGTGGGAGGTGAAGTTCTGGGAATGCTTGAGAATCTCTGCTCTCCAGTGGCTGCTGATGTCCCCCATGCATCAAGGTATGAGCTCCCTTGTCGGAAACTCAGATGGTTTTAGCATCAAATGTTACATGTCCAGCCAAAAGACTGCCTAGAGCGATTGTTTTGGGGTGGGCAGAGGTGTAAAGGGGAATATAATCACACATCTCTCATCTGAGTTGCCTCCTTCATGCTGATGCTCTAACATCAAGGCTTGCTCTGCTAGGAAAGCAAGAGCAGAAATGCAATGGCTTTGTTCAGCCTGCTCCCCACCAACATATGGCCTCTCTTCCTCTGACTGCAGTGAGAATGGGGCACCTGTGTAGATTGTGGAGGTTCAGAATTGAACTCTAAGGACGTGGACGTAGAAACTTACTATGCTTCAAGACACTCTGTATGCCCCATCTGAGCTAGAAGTCAGTTGGGGAAATAGAATATGGGGCCTCAGTGGTCTGTTGCGCCTGTTCTTAGGATTGGTGAATTTTGTAGAGTTTTATTCTTCTTCCTCCTCAATCAGGATATTGCTCCAGCAGTTGAATTTTTCCTTGGTTCAGTGCTGTGTATCCTGACTCGTGTTGGGGCGTGGCAAGTTAATTCATGTTAGATCTGTGCAGACCCATTTTGCCTTCTTTTCAGACATATAATGGACTTCAACTAGGAACCTTTGAGTCCTTCAGAAGGGACCTTTAGGAAGCCTTTGCTGGTAAACAATCTGAAATAGAGCTATCCTCATTAATGGCACGCAACCTACTTCAAGGTTTTCCTATGGTATGGAAGCTCTTCTGTAGACCAACACTGTACTGCTGGGACTAGCTTTTAAGATAATCAATGGCTGCTTTAACTACTGTTGTCTTGCTTGTAGTTCGCTTCCCAGGGATACAACTCAGAAGTGCTATTGGTTGTGGAAACCTTTACATGCAGGTCTAGCATAGGTTTTATCCTTTTGACTTTCTGAGGCACGTGGGATCTCCATGGAAGGTATCCACTGTGAATTCGTGTACATACACAAATTTAATGCAGTTTAGGTAATAGTCACCAGGTTACTCTTTGGCTCTCCCAATTCAAAGAACTGGTTGAAATTCACAAAGAAATTAAGAGATCACACCTAGGGAATAAAGCTTGCTGTGAAATGTCTTCTGTGAAAGCCAGAACCAGGTGAAAATCACTTAGTTTCAGGTTTCATTACAAATTTGAAAACCATATCTCAGGTTCACCGAAAGGTTGGATAAGGGTCATGCTGCAGGGCCTGGTTTGGAATGAATGTGGCTGATTTATGTCGTTTGCAGCAGAACTGGGTATCATTCATTGCTTTGACCCAGGTTCAGGGGTCTGCTCCTCTAAGCTCTCCTTGTGTGTTGAAGTCGGTGAGAATTCCCCTTCACAGAGGCCTTGGAGGATTCATCTCCATGAGAAACTCAGGCTTTTGATTGCTTTAAATGCCGGCCTTATTTCAATCCCTCACCACCTCCTCTGGTGTAAGTTAGCCTGATTCCTTGTTAGCCAGCTGAACTGCTCTGTTGCCCCCAGGTGAGGATCCAACCTGACTTGGAGAACCCAGGGGTCAAGTAATCTAATAAGAAGTTCACACAAATCCATCTGTGCTGAAATGAGTAACTACCCTACAGCCCTGCTAGAGGGTCCTATTGCCATTTTGCAAGCAGCCAAACCCACAGGTGAAAAGCTAGGCCAGAATGCTATTGGTTGAACATTAGCCACATCTTGGACTAATGAGCATCTGGTTCCCTTTACCATTAAGAAGATCCATGTGACTCACAGGCAAGGTCTTGCAGACCTGCCTGTTGCTACAGAAGGATCAGTCACCTCATCTCCCCTCCTCAGGGTTTCTGTTCTTTCCCAATTGTGCCTTCAGGTTGTTCTTACCCATATCCTGGAAAACCAGGCAAATGGTGATAAGAAGACTTAGTGTCATCTTAACACTTCTGACACTCCATGAGAAGAGCATCCATTAGAGCCTCATCACCAACTGGAAACTTCTCATGTTGCTCTTTCCCAGTTATTAATCACTTGCAGATATTCTCGCAGCAGCATTCCTGTGGGAGACTATCAACGTCAGCATAGATTCTTTGCAGCAGTGTTACCAGAGCAAGAAAAAAAGCTGCCCTGAAGTTCTGGAGAGGATTTGATTAATCCCTCAAAAGCAAGAACGTTTGCTCATGCAGCAAACCTGGAAAGCTGGGCTAGCAATATGCCTGTAGAAGTGACTGCAGCAACATTGAGCATTCATCTTGAAACCAGAGGTTATGCTTCAGTGTGAACTTGGTGTCTGAGCTGGAATTCATAAACATTAAAGTGGAAATTAACCTGGAAAGCTGCTGGGTTTACCTAGCCAACAAAGCAAAACTGAATTGCTTCACCTGATTTCTGTTTTTACTACCATGAAAAATTATTTCCAAACCAGTGGTATGGCCAAGACTTGAACCAGTCAGAACCTTGTCAGCATTGATTGTGATATCTCTGATCTCCTGGCTGGAAGGTACACCCTAAAGATCAGTTTGTGACTGAAATGCTGTTGATTTGCTGGGATCTGTAGGAGGCTCAAATAGACAAGCAAGTCTAGAGACAGATTTATTTTCCAAGACTAGAGTGAACTCATGGCTTAGATAGATGTACTCTTTGCTGGGTAAAAATGGTCTGGATGGCTGAACCCAGAGAGTTGTGGTTTATGGAGCTAAATCCAGTTGGCAGCCAGTCACAAGTGGTGTTCCCAGGGCTGTGTTGGGGCCAGTCTTGTTTATTATCTTTATCAATGATCTGGATGTGAAGGGATTGAGTGCTCCCTCAGTTAAGTAGCAGATGACACCAAATTGGGCAGAAACATTGAATGGCTCAAGATTCTATTACTCTGTAAATTGAAGAGTCAATGCAGTACCTTGGCTCCTGGTGGCTGGCTTGAGTTAACTTTGTGCACTGTAAGACGATTCAACCTAGCTTAAACTTTGTTCTGCATGGGTTAAATTAATCCAAATTACCTCATGTTTGCTGCAGGCTAGGAACAGCACACACAGGCATTTGCTGTGGTAGTTCACATAATATAAGATCAGTTATACCAGGTAATGCTAAAGATATTTCTAAACTGACACTCCGCCATTGATGGTAGTCAACAGGGTACACCCATGAAAAATTAAAAGAGGGCAAGCATCTAGTGATGTTTATCCAGCATCAATCTTCTAGCCTTCAGCATTTTATGGCTCAAATACACATCAAAGATTATGTTTTATATTTAAGGAGGATTTTTTTCTGATTAATTTGGCTGATCGCTTTTTGAACCCATATACATTTCATAGCATCTCAAGCATGGAGTTCCATAGATTCACCAGGTCCTGGGGGAATACCTGTTTGTCTTATTGCTGTTTTCTTCTCTGTTTCCTTGTGTTGGAAAGGA
Source organism: Piaya cayana (assembly GCA_013389865.1). NCBI lineage: Eukaryota > Metazoa > Chordata > Aves > Cuculiformes > Coccyzidae > Piaya > Piaya cayana. The sequence continues at coordinate 655,807 of WAAB01006309.1, read as the reverse complement.
GGGTAAATAACTCAGCACTAGTCACTGTAACCAGGGTCCCACTGATTTTTTTCCACATCCTATCTCAGCCATCTCTTCTAATTTGAGAAGTCCTTTTCTAGTGAATCATGCCCCATGCAGCAGCCATTCAAGATCTTGGATTATTCTTGTCATGCTGCTCCTTCAAATGTGGATGTGCACAAAGACCATTTGAATCAGGGCTTGTTATTCAGGCTTGTCTCATAACTTTGAAGAACAAATCACATGAAAAAGAGAGCTGGAGGCATCTAAGACCAATGAAATGTTTGGTTTCACACTGATACCCTCTCCATCCCTTCCTTTTCTCATAAGCCACAGCACAGTCAGCAATGTTCCTTGTTACTGCTCCCCTCTACTCACCCTGTGTGCGAGCCCTGGGAATTAAAGATACAGCAACAAAATGCGGTATTCAAAAGCTCTTTACAAGGCTAAAAGAGGAGGTGGGATAATTTGTGCTTTTGTGAAAGGTGGTTGGATTTTGCCTTCTATCAACAATTATCCACATCTATTTGTGTAAAAGGCTTGGTTCTTGAAGCTTTCAAGGTGGGGTAGGGGAGATGTTCAGCGTGTATGTACTACATTATTAAGACACACTAAGCAGTAACCCGACGCCCAGCCTCTGTGTGGCCTTTCTGTTTTACATGGTACGGACAAGTACATTACTGTTTTAACAGTCGACTTCCTGTGAAAGGGAAATCTGGATTTTTATTGATCTTATGCTGTTTCAAATCCACCTACTCTCAGCTGTATGGTGTTCACTTGGAAAGCATCTGAGGGGATGTTCCTGGAAAAACCTCACTGCGCAGAACAATACAATACTTCTTTGTTTGTCGTCTTTTCGCTGAGGCCAGTCAGTCCTACTGAATGAACCTCAGATGTTTTGATTTCTTCTTTGGTGAAAGTTTATATGACTTAAGCTGTCTTTTTACCCTTCCTGCCTTTCCCTTTAGGTTTCTTCTAAAGAACAAAGCCAGTTGAATTAAATTGCTCTGTATTGTCATTTCAAACATTAATGAATGTTGTTTCAAAATGTTATCTTATTTAGAGCCTGAAATGACTAAGGGCTACCATTCTTGTGCCAATAGAAGGGTCTCTGTGGCTTTGGGATTGTTTGCTATTTCTTTTAACAGATTGGTGCTTTGAAAAGGTCATTTGTTTCCATACATTTCTTATTATAAAAACAAAAATAATGAACAGTTAGAAGGCCAACATAAAGCAGCTGGATTTTACTTGTGGGAAGATGCAGTGCATAGTCTAGCTGTTGAAATAGTGGACTGAGGATTATAAAAAAAGAGCCCATACTACTATTTTTGAGCCCTACAGGCACTGAAACTGTTTATTTTATGTAGGTAAGAATTCTTATCAGTGCAGCACCTCCACTTCCCTGGAATCACAGAGATGAAAATGGCCTCTGACATGGTGTATTAAAGATCTTCATTTAAATGATGTGTCCCCAGATAACAACCTTGGACTGAGCCTTTCAGACTTCCTCTGAAATCACAGCACAAAGGCTGTGTGTAAAAGCAGATGTTTGCAGTACATGAATTTCCAGTGGCAACAAATATTGCATTTAAAAAGAATTTCTTTTTTTTTTTTTTTAAATAGAAGAAGCTGTTGAGTAGCATTCATGGTAATGGGTGACTATGATCAAGTCAGGTTCTTTATTGATAATAATCCCTGGTCCCTGTGTCATTGAGAACAGTTTCTATAGGTACAAATGAACCAGTATAAAGGAACCCAGTATAATACATCAGGGCTGGGTGGGAGGTTACTTCATTTAACTTCCGCCTTCCTTTCTTTGAGTTCCTATTAAGCTAAATAATGGCAGTCTACAAAATGAAGGAGCCATTGAAGTGTGCCTACAAACCAATTATATCATTCTGGACATGGTCCCCAGGACTCATTGTATGTGTACGTGTATGTGTGTCTTGTCTCTCTTGGCTGGGACTCTGACTCTCTTGAAACTGCTGGTTTATGGACATTGTGAGAGCTTTTGGTTTTCAGAATTGTTGCTTTTCTTCTTTCCCCCCTCCTTAGCTGCTGGTTGCATTTTGTGTGACAAAGGGTTTTGTGAAGGGCTGCGCCCCGAGTATGGAGTTTAGAACCTGAACTTGCATTTTGGTCCTCCAGCAAAATCCCTATTAGCTCTGTCTAACAAAGGGTAAATGAAAAGATGAAAAAGGAAATTTTGATAAAAGTGAGTAAAACAGATCTTACATCAATTGCCTCTCTAGGAATGTCCTTGGAGAAAGGAATATCTGGGGTTGGGCCTGGGAGGGAAAACATAAAAAGACACTTCACACCAAAGCCAAATACTGATTTCCTGCACGAGAGAGGGTGGGTTGGTGGGACTCACAATATCAGGTCATGACCCATTTAGTCCTTTCTTTGACTGAGACCAATAATAGAGGTAAAGTTCAAAAATGCATAGCAGATAATTGTGTATCAAGATGTAAGAGAAATAAATTTCTTGCTCACGTACATTTGACATTGCTTTAAAGAAGACTGAAAGATTGTCTCTCATGTTTTGTGCCTTTGCTACATCATGGAGGAGTTTCTTATAATTTCCATCAGAATGCTGTCATTTTTCGTATGCAATGGGACTCTTAGACCTGGTAATGTTATGGGAGAGGAAATTCCTTGGGTTAGCGGAGTAAGGAGTCAAGAAATCAAGCAGACTTGCTAGCTAATTAGCTGCCCTTCTTTTAAGGTGCAATGGGAAAGAGCAAAGGAAAAGCCGACACTTCTCTTCCTTATGTCATGAAGTCCCTCTCTGTTGGTCTGGATGAGTGAAGATAGGGAAGATCAGACCCCCACCAAATGACTTGGAAACTTTCTTACTGTGTATGTATGTCTTCTGATGAAATTTAGATGAAAGCAGTCTCTCTGAACTTTCATGAAATATGACATAATCACAGGTGTATGCTTTAGTAAACCATTTCTAGCCATCTAAATGCAAGCAATGCATGTAATGCATTAAGTCAGATAAACAGGGCTGCATAAATCATTAGAAGTTTAGCACAATCAGACCAAACTGGGAATAAACTGTGCAAGTAGGTGCATCATGACACCCATGATCAAATGTGATCAAACATAAAACTCAAATGAGACTGCATAATGTGAAACTTGTCTCCTTGTTTGCTTTGCAGTACCATCAATGGCAGTCTCATGCAAAATCCCAAGGTTATATATATGTTGCTTTTTATGAAAAATCCACATCCAATTGTTTGCTAAGGATTAGCAGGTGTTGAATAGGTGTTTTATAAAAGATTATAAACTGTAATGGAAGCCAACAGGTTGTGCAGAATTGTGCCTCAGAGCTACCTTTTACAAAGGCCTTTGTAATGGTTTGTACCTCACGGCGCTCATGTTCACCATCACATTAGTACATCTATTAATAATCTCTTGGCTCCTTTAAAAAAGCTTGTTAAGTGTAACCTTTGCAGGAAGTGAGATAGACACGTCTGTGTATCTGTCTGTTTTACAATGGTAATGTTGCTGTAGCTGTGATGATAAAAAATATATTACAGTTAAAACCACCCTGTTGTATTTTATAGTACTATATTATGGGAGTAGTGAGATTGTAGCTGGGATGAAGTGGGAACTTGCATTTATACCTCTGTTTCTCTTCAATTAAAACTTGAGTTCAAAATGGTCTTTAGAGGCCAAATTTCTCTCTAAAATATATATAGATATATATAAGTTTTATCTCATCTAAGATGATTCTATGTCCAGACATTCCTTTGGGCGCATTGAGGTTTAGATGATTTTTTGGTGGTCTTGTCATTTGGGAGATGTCTAGCAGCTGAATGATCTTTGAGGTCTTTGCCAATCTTTATGATTCTATGCTGAATACACACTGATTAAAAGTAATTGTTGTTAGGGGTTATAGATGATATCACTCTGGATTGGGGCACATAGATCTTTCTTCTTTACTTACATCTCCTTCCCTATTACAGGTTATTTTCCCCTTGTATGTAGAAGATGCATTTTACATTCTCTATGGTTCTGTTTCTTTAATTAATACCGAAGCATTTTCCACTTGTCAGTTGATCTGAACTTGGAAATAAAACAATAGAGTATTCCTATTACCAAAATGAAAAAAAAAAATTCTTTTTCTTTCATTTATCTCCAGGACTTCATAGTTAGTGGTAACAGCTTTCAGCAAAGTGTTCATGTGTATGCGTGCAAGAAAGCACATACTAAAACTTACTCAGGAACTTATGACCATGGAAGAGTTGCCAGAAATCTTCCCAGCAAGATCTTTGCTTTGATTGCCTTCAACTTTCCTGAATTTATTAATTTCAGCCTGAAGTTTTCCATACTTATTGGAATTGTCTCCTAAGAATATTGCATCCTAAATGATGCCATCAGTTGACAGAGAAAGCAAAATGCTCCTCCAAGGGATAACACTGCTTCCTATGCAGCACTCCAAACTGCTCCAGGCTTGTGAGAAGCTGGGAATTTTTTTTTTTAATTGTATCTGCAAATGACCATGTGGATGTGGCCAGGAAAAAAACCCAAAACACTGAAAAGAACAAATCAAAGTTTGCATAAGCTCAGTAGGAATGTTTTTTTTTTTCCCCCCTATGAACCTCCATTAATGAAAGTTGGTCCCCAAGGGGAATACAAGCATCTTCCTTCCTAATGTCCAAGCTGGACCTTTTCTGCAGTTACTTGACTTCTGGGCTTGGGGAGTGTGACCAGAGGGTCTCCCCTGAGTGTCGTTACCCCTATACCAGACTGAGAAGATAGTGAGAAAGAGGGCAGACAGCCTTGTGTAGGAAGGAGAGAGAAGCACAGTCAAGGAGGTGAAGGAGGGTCAGTTTAGTTGGTCCATTTTCCTGAGCACCTGCAGCCAACTGCTCAGAGAAACAGCCTGGTGGGCCTTTGGTTCCTGCAGCACCCGGTATTAATAGATTGTTTTTACAATTTATTTTTAGCTGTCTAAACTTGTTGAAAAAGTATAGTGATATATTTATCTCTCCTTTTGGGACAGTTTAGCAGGTGATGGAGAAATTACAGTAACTCCCCATTTATACCTACATGGTTGTCTTTAAAACATTCTGCAATTCATGACTCTCAGCAATTTATGTGTGCTAAGACATTTTTCAGTCTCATCTTTCCTGCAGCCCTGTATCTATCTTGCTTTCTTCCCTGATGACATGTGGTGTTGCTCCTTGGTCATCTCTTGCTTCTGTACTTTGCTTGGTATTCGCTGAATCACAGAATCATAGAATAATTTGCGTTGGAAGGACCTTGAAGGTCATCCAGTTCCAGCCATCCTGCCATGGCCAGGGGCACCTCTCACTGGATCAGGTTGCTCAGTCTCATCCAACCTGACCTTGAACACCCCAGGGATGGGGCATCCACAACTTCTCTGGGCAACTTAAGCCAGTGCCTTACCACCCTCACAGTAATAAATATCTTCCTAGTATTTAATCTACATCTTTCCTCCTTCAGCTTAAAACCATTACCCCTTGTCCTATCACTGCACTCTCTGATAAATAGTTCTTCCCTAGCTTTCCTGTAGGCTGCCTTTAAGTACTGGAAAGCTGCTACAAGGTCTCCCCAGAGCATTCTCTTCTCTAGGCTGATCATCTCCAACTCTTTAGAGGTGCTCCAGCCCACCGATCATCTTTGTGGCCCTCCTCTGGACTTGCTGTAACAGATCCATGTCCTTCCTGTGCTGAGTACTCCAGAACTCAATGTAGGACTCCAGGTGAAGTCTCATGAGAGCAGAGATGAGGGGCAAAATCACTCCCTCCTCCTGCTGGCCACACTACTGGCGATGTAGCCCAGGATATGGTTTGCTTTCTGGACCGCAAGCGTACATTGCCAGCTCATGTTGATCTTCTCATTCACCAGCACCCTCAAGTCCTTCTCTTCAAGACTCCTCTCAATCCACCTTCTGCACAAGCTTGTAATTGTGCTTGGGATTTTTTTTAAAGCTAAAACTTTATCCCCACTTAGTGGTATTTTAAGGTTTTTTGAAGTGCAAGCCAAGAGTGTGAAAAGCAGGCTTGCAGCCCCTCTTGGATGTGGGGTTTGAGAAGTACATTCTATAGAAGACTTGGGCCAAGCATCCATTCTAGAAAATTTTGCAAACAACATCAATCCTGGTCAGTGAACAAAACAGGGGTTGTGTGAAAAAAATAGAGTAGTGTATTTAAAGAATCCTGCATAACAATAACCAAGAAGTGGTGCAAAAGTTACTTCTGGCATTTCCTGATTTTTAGATCACTTGACCTGTGCAGGTCTGAATTTTTTTTTCTACATGTAAGTTATTTTTGAGTGTGATAGGTGCTTATATTCTTGATTGATGCGTAACTCATAAAATTTTCCATGCTGGTATCTGTATTTATACACAGTGATAGCTGTTGCTATGGTTATGTGGTGTCCTGAGAATGCTTAGTTTTTCTTTCCCTATTTATGTTTCAAACAGGGTTTGGTCAGGTAAAGTAAATATCTTGCCTTAATTTAGGTTTTATGTTTGCTGTACAACTCGTTAGAAAAAAAAGAAAGAAACATTAAACATTTCACAGTAGAAACACAAAATATTTTACATTACCAGGCAAGTCAACTTTGGCATTTTTCCTTTCAGTCAGTTTGTTTTTCTAATATAAAACTAATATGACATAATGTATAATCTAATTTGGAAATTACAATTTACTTGGAAGGATTACGCTGCCAGCCAATACCAACAAAGAAAGAAATTATTTGAGAATGTTTCTTTCCTTCTTAACGTGGTCGATAATTTATTTTTCCTTCAGAAGATTACTTTTTTTCTTTACAACATTTCCTGCTGGTGTGATTTGCATTAGGATTAAATAATATGTTCCATGCTTAACTTATGTACTGAAGAAAGTGAAGTTTTCCTCAATTTTTTTTTAAAAAAGGTGCAAATTACTATCTTATTATGGACTTTGCTCATTTCACAGTGATGCGTGTTGATCATTTTCAGATGGTTTGACAGTAATTACTTTATTTATACTGACAGTATTTACACGAAAGGGCAATTTGAAATGGATAGATCTGTGTCTTTTATGAATCAAGACCGCTAAGATGGCTTAGAACAGGAGAAGCTGAAAAACGGGTAATCCAACCATGGTAATTCTGACTAACACCAAATTATCATGTTGACTCTCTTTAACCGCATAAATTTAAGCATTCATCCAACGTGTTGCATTACAGGGCTGTGGCATTTATTCAGCAGGTTCCCTTTCACAGCAGCATGCCAGGAAGCATGTTAGTTGTGCTAAATGTTCCCGCATTTCATGCAGATGCTGTGAAGGGAGCAGAGTGGAACAGGTTTGTTAGCCTTGAGCATGTAAAGGAACATTTGGAAGAAGGGGGTGCCCAGTCACTGGAACAAGTTTGCATCTAGCACAGCACCTAAAAATGCAACCTCTAGTTTAAGTGGAGAAAGTTAAACACAGAGGACCTATTTTATGAAGAATTTACAGTCCTGAGCAAAATGTGGCATGGGCTGAATAAGAGTGACCTTCAAAAAAAAAAAAAAAAAGAAATCTATTTCCACTTCTGATTTCTCCAGTCAGACTACAAGCGGGATCCAACTGTAATGTTATTAGGGGTGATTTAAAGGCAAGTCTGCTACTGTATTTCAGTGGTGCTGGAGTTGGATTTGGAAAATCTAGGTTCAGTTATGGCTCTCCTACAGACTTCTTATTGCAGCCTCTGGCAAGTCACTTACCCTTTGCATTCCTCAGTTTCCCATCTGTAAAAGCAGGAGTCATTTCATTTTCACTATTCTTTCTCTCTTGCCTACTCAGTCTTGAGTTTCTTTAGGGGGCAGTTTCTTAGAGGGTATTTCTTGCTGTTTTTTACAAGTGTCCAGCACAATGAGACCTTATTCTCAGTTAGGATCTCTGCTGTAATATAGATAATATTATTGTTGACAGCTGTTGTATCTGTGTAATGTAGTAGCATAAAGCAATAAAGCTTCCTCCCCTCCTGGTGTTTAAAACTTAGGGAACAGTTTTGTTGACTCTTCTTGTTGTTTGTTCTTTAATAAAGTTAGCTCAAAGCTGCTTTCTGCAAGGCTGATTGAGTAGTCCTGGTAGTAAACCAGGACTTTGAATGAAATCAGGGTGCTGCCATCCTGCTGTAAAGACCTACCATGTGTTGCACTTCCTTATCTTGAAACCCTGAAGATACGCTGATATCATAGTAGGTCATCCACAGAGTAGGTAATTAGGATCATCATTTTAAGTTCGTTTGAGTTTTTAATTTTTTTTTCCCCTACTTTAAGTAACTCTGTTCTTACAAAGTTGAAAATTAAGCTGTCTGAACTTTTAATTTGTTTTCCTTATGGAAGTATATATTCTGTCAGTTTGTTCTCATTTCCGCTGACCTTTAAGACTTGGGAGGAAAACTGGCACAGAGCTGGAGGTCTTAGAAAGATGAACTGCTTACAAGAGTTTTGGAAATCTGAAGGTGACTGTAGCAAAGAGACTCTTATCTTCCCTGGAAGAGCTTTGGCTTGGCTGCAGCCTATTAGACACCAGGGAATCTGAACATGAGCCAGCAGTGGCCCAGGTGGCCAAGAAGGCCAGTGGCATCTTGGCCTGTATCAGAAATGGTGTGACCAGCAGGTCCAGGGAGGTT
>WAAB01006309.1:612044-647090 GCA_013389865.1 Piaya cayana | reverse complement strand
AGGCTGCCCAGGGAGGTGGTTGATTCACCTTCTCTGGAGGGGTTTAAGGGATGGGTGGACAAGGCCCTGAGGGACATGGTTTAGTGTTTGATAGGAATGGTTGGACTTGATGATCTGGTGGGTCCTTTCCAACCTAGTGATTCTATGATAAATGGTTCCTGGAACGCCCAATCATCTTGGAATAACTTGAATTCCAGCCACAGTAAGCACACAAACAATCTTTTGTTTGGATGTAAATGGTGTTGTCCTTCTACTGTGTCAAGTTGGTGTCAAAGTCCAAGAGCAGCCATCAGTTTATATGGCAGCAGCAGACAGTGAAGTTCAGGCATAGACTGTAAAGATTAGCCTGTCATTGCTGCCATTTCCAGCCTTAATTGCCAGACTTGAAGACAGAAACCAATGTGGAGATAAGGCAAGTGATCTCACTTTTATTGAGTGTCTTTGGCCTTGAGAATTGTCCCCTCTATGGCATCACCTTAAAGTCAATCTCTGAGAGATTCAGGAAGGTTTAATGCAGCTGTGCAATGTATTTGGGAAATGAGTATGGACGTGCTGAAACGCCCTCCACTATATCCCACCAAAAAAGATACATATCAGGTTCCTTGTGTGGCATTTGAGGACTATAAACATGTTGCCATGATTTGCTATGTTTCCTGAGGGTTTATAGAAAAAGCGGCTTTTTTAGAGGACTTCCATATTGAGATTGACAATTTGATGTAAACCACGGCCCAGCATCCAATGTTCTGTTTAATGCAATTCTGTGTTTGTCAGCTGTAACCAATTACACTTTTCATTGTTAAGTGACGCCAACATGGCTCCTTTCTACTAAGTTGTTGCTAATACCATTTTATTTGCCTTCCAAAGCTGAGCCCTATCGGAAGCTGTGTTATATATATAAGCTGCTGCTCCTCTCCCTCTGTGCTGGCAAAGTGTAGGATATCAGTGCTGAATTCAGGATGTTAGGAGATCTTTCATGAGGTTTGGGGAGTGGGATCTTGAGGACAGCACTGGGATCTGAAGCTGAGTAGCAATGGGATAATCATCTGTAAATAAAAATGGCATCCGAGATGCTTCTGGAGAATTGTGCTGGTCTTCTGTGTACTAAGGCTGCTAATCCCATTTTTTAATTGGAGTAGGAAACCTTAACCTGGAAACAAGTCAAAGCTTTTTTCTCATCTGCTTCTCCCTCCAAATCATACATAGAAATGCATGAAAACCTTAAGCCTTATGATTCCCAGTGTGGTCCTGGATGGTTTCATGATGAAGTCTAGGGTTTGAAACAACCTTGGAGAGGCAGGGAGCTGTATGCCTGTGGAGAGAGTTTTCTAGCAGAGAGTGATCCTGTGTGATGGGTGTCATCTTCGCATCCCGAGCTGTTTTCTTGCTGCCTTTTCCTCCCCAAAAACACTCCTTCTACTATGGGGAAAGCTCACTAGTTGGTTTGGTTTGTTTTAAATGGCTCGTTGTTTGTGAAGCTGTCACTCAGGAAATCGGTGGCTGGCTTTGTGTAGGTCCATGCCTGCCAGAGAAGTAGGTCACAGCAGCTGTATGTTTTGAACACATTAGCTCCCACTGCCCCTTGTTTGGATTTGAGCAGTTTCTCTGGATTTGGCAGGCGGATCTCCAGGCATGAGGGCAGCTGAGGTCTGGGAATGCCCCCATGGAGCATTTCAGGACTTTGATCTCACAACATAGAAGTGACTACCTTGAGGGTCCATCTAATCCAGGATCATGTCTCTGACTCAGGCTGCACGGACCCCACATCAAGTCCCTGAGGCTCAGAGGCTTTGCATGAAGCATCTGGAATTTCCTCACCTAGACAAAAGCTGGGAATGTCTCAGGTTTCTCCTCTTCATTTTGTTTTTCCAGTATCAACCGGCAGCCGTGGTAGACTCTAGATTACATTACAAGTGGGAGCTGTAGTTACTCAGGTTTTAGGAGGTCTTGTTGCAGCCCCATTTGTTCATGGTCTGCTTGCAAATTTTATGTGGCAGTGGGTTTGGACACTAGGGCCCAGGAGTGCTGCAGCCAGGAATGGGGTGCAGACTGGAAAATGCTTTTTCTTTTTGGCCTTCAGATCTACCCTTACACTGAGTGTGGATTTCCCCAGGGTGGTTGGGTGGATGTCTTCACCGTCCTGCAGAGAGCCTGGGTCTTTGGAACAAAACTTCTTGCAATCTCTCCAAGTGATCCTTGGGACAACTAGGAAGAAACCAGTTTACCTTCACTCTGCAGGCAGGACTTTGTTCGTTGTTAGAATAAGTGAAAGTGCTTCACTCCTTCATATCATAAATAAACCATTAAATCCAAACTTGGAGGGAGGAAGCAAAACAGCACTTTACAAAAGTGGTGTTGTTTCCTCTGAGGTTGTCTGCTGGCTAGCTTCAAGCCCAGGATTTAGCTGCCTCTTGTTTAAAAACAAAGCCAGCCATGCTGGGGTGCCATAAACCTTCAGAAAAGATGGAAAGACCTGTCATGGTATGAATGAGATTTGTAGTTCTGCTGTGTTTCCAGTGAATCTATGAAAAGTTTGGATGAATGACTGCGCAACGATTGATTTTTTTTATTTTTATAGCTTTCCCAGTAGAAAGTTATTTTCTAGCAAAGTAAAGAAAAGGGAATATATTTTCAGACTTTGGTTTTAAAAAGCTGAAAAAAACCCCACTCCTTGCTTCCATTTATTTTGGAAACCAAAACCTTAAAATGACTGGCTTCTAGAAACTTGAACATAACATTTTTGGCAGTATGGCATAAAATGAGAAAAAATGTTTAAATGAAGAGCAATATTTTTTTTATTCAGGTGCCCATCACCCCTTTCCTGATTTTATCCATATTTTTCACCAAGAAAGAAGAGATATTCCTTAACTGAGTCCCTGACCTATGTGTCCATGGTGAGGAGAATCCTTCTTTCTGAGCCATACATTGGCGGCTGTGAAATGATCTTTCAAAGATTTGGTGCTTTCACCTGGGAAAGCACGAACCCTAGAAACATGAGCAGCAAATGCATTGAGGATGCCAGGGGGTTCAGCCTGGCTATGTGGGGTTTCATCCTCACCTCTAGGCACTTTGGCTTGGTATCTTTTTTTGCATAATATGTTTCTCCGGGGAGTCTCAAGTGAAAGAAATCCATTTAGGAGAATGCCATACCCTTCTGCCTTTTGCTGCCTACATTTCATAGAATCATAGAATCACCAGGTTCGTCATCAGATCATCATTTCCTTGTAAGGAGGTGTCTGAGACAGATCTCATCTCCAACTAGAGCCCTAATAAGAGTGTATGGCCACAAACCGGCCCCAAAACAGCCCCACAGACTGAAGGAGATCTGACTGGGTGAAATCTCTACCCCATGGAGACATGTCCAATCCTTTATGGTGTTGTGGTTGGAGGTTTGCCTAATGTGCTGAAGGCACATGCTCCTCCTCTTCTTTCCATGCTGCTATGTGCTGGTGGCCAGCTGGGCTCTGTTGTTCCCCTCAGGCAGCTGTCGCAGGATTTCCAAGTGCTACTAGGAAAAAAAGGAAGAAAATAAGCATGGAGTTTTACCAAGTATGACTTATAACAGACCATTAGCTGAAAGCTGATTTTCTGGATAATGGACATTGCTTTAAAGATTAGTGCTGGAAGCTGATGCTCGCCCATTAGACCCATCAAGATTACATTTTATGATGATAATGCTTTGTCCCTCTGAAAGCACTCTTCACCTCATTTCTCCTTGAGCTTTGCAAGTGTTAATTTAATCTTTGAACAATCCTGTGAAGTAGATTTTTTTTTTTAAGCAGGAAATTGACCCAAACTGAGACATACTGAAGTATGGACACTACTTTTCAAGACCTTCAAGAAAGCTTCTGGCAGACCTTGTAGCTGAAATACCCCCTTTTTCCACCCTCAGCTCTTAACAGCATTATGATTACCTTTGAAGATGTCACTTGTAGTAGGAAGATGATTGAGTGTCACCCATAAATGCAACCTGTGTTTCTCTCCTACCGTGTTTTCCACTCCTCTTCTTCCCCTTCCCTTCTTTTTCTTTATTCCTCTCTCAGAAAGGAAAATAAAGAAAACAGTACATAGGTAGCAATTTATCCCACTGGGCAGGGAAAGGTTGCTTTCTGCAGCTCAGCTGCACATCGGAGAGGATGAGGAGCTTGGCTCATTACTGGGGAAACTCAGGTGAGAAAAAGTTTCTGTTGGGAAAGCAAGTGAAGCTGTGGCTTGTGTAGCCTTGGAGTTTCCAGTCAGGGCTCTGAAAGCTGACCAGGCAAATATCTGCTTTTAAAGAGCAGACAATCTTGTAAAATCTTGTGGTTTTGTGATGCTATTTGCACACGCACAGATGTTGTCAGGCACAAATACATGGGGGGAAGTGAAGGTATGAAGAGTGTAAAATGTTGCCTCTCTTCTGCCAGCAGGGGATGCATTTTAAGGCTCCTACTTTCTGTTTTGAAAGGGGGGGAGGGGGGAAAGCATCAAGTTTCTAGGAGATCTTTGCTTATTTAATACGCTGCAAAACAAGTGTTAGAAGTGATTTAAATGGTCAGGGAGAAACACCATCAATAAAGAACAACTTTCATTCTGAATCTTAGTTTGGCTTGAACTTCTGGTTCCTGGGAAGCAGTTCTGCTCTTGTAAGGGATGGTAGGAATTCATGGGCCTCCAGGTTGCTAGGTCTGTACCCAGAGCTACAGCAGTTTGGTGTGTCTTTTGCTGGCTCCACATGACTCACCTGTGTGTTACACTGCTGTTAGCTGATGGTATCGCTCTGACCCGCAAGTGTCCAGCCTCTGCCCACTCTGCATGGGGTAAATGTCCCTCCAGGAGTTAAATATCCAGCCCTAGTTTTCTGTTTGCCTAATTGGAATTGTTCTAAATCACCAAATTATAGGGTCAAATTCAAGTGGCTGGGTTAGATGGGCATTAATTCATGTTTTCTCTGAAGTGGTGGTCCTACTGTATCCTCACCCTGCTCCAGTCCCCTGCCCTGCATGTGGAAAGTTCTGTGCTTATCCAGGAAAACTGGCACAACTGAAAACAAATCTTATAGAAAAGGAAAGCTAGTTTGAAGTGACTGCAGCTCCTGTATTATTCCATCTGCTGCTATGCTCAGTGCTAGACATTTGAGCAAAACACAGCTCTGATGATCTCAAGGAGAGCCCTGAAAATGGGAGAAGCAAAATACCATCCCTTTCACCTGCCTGCCACCCTTCTCAGCACTGTGGATCTTGGCAAAAGAATTTAAGCGACATGATCTCTGCCCAGAGCTTGGATGGCTGGGCTAAAATGTCCATATTGACCTAATAAGCTGAGCTTTCTGATCCCTATTCCAACAAGTTAATCACTAAGCTACACTTCATATGCTTTTGGTCCAGTATCATATGGTTGAAATCCCATCTGAATCCTTCTGCCAGTTGGTGAAGGAGTCTTCCTCTGAAGAGCCAGGAGCAGCCTGTAAGAAACCTTGAGGCACAGGGATATTGGTAGAATTTAGGCTGTATCAATCCAGGTCTTTTACTCTTTTTACTCGGGAAAAAACAGGAAAGAAAATGACTGATTGCACCTACAACTCCTCAGTGACTTGTAAGGGGAAATGGAAAAGCTCCAGCTACGCTTTCAGCAACAGCTTCACCCTGTTCCTTCCCTGCCCTTGGAGAGCACTTGGCTCTCTCAGTAAAGGGGTAACATTGTTCTCTGAGCAATTTCTGACACCTTTGGGGCCTGGGCTGGGATGCTTGTACCCTTGGTACATTCCAGGGTACACATCTACTTGATGCAAATAGCAATGTCTCAGGCTTGCCATCAGCAATTTGAGCTGAGGGCCTGGAAAAATCCACTGCAAATGTCTGGATGTGACCATAATACAAAGACTCAGGTGACCAGATTGGCTGTGGCAATCCAGCCATCAGCATCTTGTCCTTGCCATCCCAGTTGGTCCAGGGTTTTCTTCTGTTTTCCTTCTCAAACAGCCTTGGAAAGGGCCGTGCTGTGCTGTAGAGCTGTCCTTGTGCATCTTTGGCAACTGCTGTTTGGGTTTGAATTCTGCCTTGGTTTTGCAGAGCCTCGTAGTGAATGAGTAAATGTTCAGCAGTGCAGTTTGTGGGACTAATGAAGTAATGTGACACTTCATCCTAACTCTCTGCTGTTAAACTTTGTACAGCAGTAGGCAGAGAGTGTGTGTGTGTGTAATATACTTTTATGAGCATAAATAATAGATGTGCAGAAGTGTCTGCTACACTTTTGTTGTATTTTGGTGATCTAAACAGTTTGAATTGGCATTGGTTTTCCTTTTCCTTGTTTTCTGTTCTGTCTTCTAGTAGTGACTATATTCTTGGGAAAGGGTTTCCCATTTCCGTGGTGTCTTTTACTACCCACATTGTACATGGAAGCAAAATAGGACTAACCAGAAGATAGTTTAAGTCAGGCAATTGGGAAAAAAACTCCACTTAATTGTTAAAGGAGTTGCTTCTGTGCCTGCAAAGATGAAGCATTGTTGGAGACCATCTGAAAATAATACCTGCTAATGAAGCACAGAAATGCACGGCAAAGTATATGCTTTTCTGCAGCACCTGTGATCTATAGAGTGCATAGAAAAATCTTTGTTAGCCTCTTAAAACAAACTCCTTATTTGAGAGAAGCTCTTCTTTGTTTTTAGTAAGTGAGATAAATGCTTTTCTTGTTCAGACACATGGTAGAAATGATTCTTAGCAATCTTTTTTTCCTTTTTTTTTTTTCTAAAAATAAGCTGTGACTCTCAAATCATCTGCCCTCAATTTACTCCTGAGTGACCCTAAGACCCTGATCTGTCAGATCTGTCCACATCTGTGCCCACCACTGAAGAATGTGGCAGATTCAACACAACATATGGCTGGAGCTGTGCATATGATATTCATGGGAAATGGAAGAAGCATCACCATTTCCTTCGTACCAAACACCTCCTTGAGCTATTTGTACCCCACACTCACAGAGATTCCAGGCTTTCGCTGTGCCATGAATTATGTTCAGCAGCAATTGAAGTTTCAGTGCAACTGTTTGCAGATGCTTTTCTAGGGATTTCTTTAAGACATACTTTAGTTACTCAGTTTTTCTAGCGAATAAATGAGCTTAGAAAACAAGGCATGTTTTCAAGCCGTGACACCATACTGAGGATGTGGCAAGACCCTTCTACTTAGGGAATTCATTTTGCATGCTATGAGGTTTAACTTATTTCCCTTTAAATCTCCACTTTCTCTTCTCTACTTCTCTGGATGAGGGGTGGGAAATCCTAGACACTTATGCTTTTGCAAGGCTGTAGTTCAGGCCAAGATTGAAAAGCAACTTAATGTTGTGAGTTTCAAGCTCAGGGGTACCTGACCCTTGACACCAGCTGTGATTTTCTGAGTTTGGCATCACAGAAATGTCAAAAGGCTTTAAAACTTGTAGGGGCTTCTGAGCTCCCTAAGCTGACTCCTTTTGGGTATCTGAGCATACTTTGAGCTGTAACAGCATTTCTTAGGCTAGCGTGGTTTTGGGTGAGCTCCAAGGCAGGTCAGTGCACATCTTCCCACCCTGAGCCTAGGTAATTGCCTGTGGGGTTTTAGCCCTATTTCAGATGCAAGCCAGACCACAGCCCCTGCCTCAGTAAAAAGAGCCAAGA
Source organism: Piaya cayana (assembly GCA_013389865.1). Taxonomy (NCBI): domain Eukaryota; kingdom Metazoa; phylum Chordata; class Aves; order Cuculiformes; family Coccyzidae; genus Piaya; species Piaya cayana. The sequence goes on along the minus strand of WAAB01006309.1, from coordinate 639,466 downwards.
ATTGAGGGCAAGTCATTTTGGCTCATGCTGTCTCATTTGAAGGACACCCCCGCCCCGCTGTTTGTTGTCATTCACTTGATACGTGGTGGTCTGTTAAAATGTGGGAATTCAAATGTGTTTCTAAACTTGGGATGCAAGGGAAGCTTTTTAACGGTTTTCCAGGAAGAATTGTCATAGTGTAGTGTAACTGTATCCACACTAAGGGTTGTCATGAGTAGAAAGGGTATTGGTTAAATAAAACTCATATCTCTAATGGAAATAAGTTCAACGCTAGAAACATTGTGTAGCCTAAACTCTACAAAGAAAGGGTCAGGAGTCTGCAACTCTGTAATCCCAGGGTGGAGAATTGTTTTGTACTTTGCTTAGGTAAGTTTAGTGTGATTCATGGTTCTCCTTTATTCTCCCAGTGGGGAAAAAACCCCACCTTGTATAGTTACAAGTACCTTAAAATAGAAAAGCATGACTTAACAATTTTTTCAACTTTTATTTTAAACTTTTTTTTTAGTGAGTGACAGCAAAGGTAGTGTTGCCTGGAGAAATGGAATGAAACGGTGTCAGACCATTTTTCATTTCTGCAGGCTGCCTCTTACCCAGGAAGAATGCAAATTGCTGCTTAATTGTTGACAAAACAAATGGGTTTGTGGATTTTAGGTGGGAGGTAGTCTGTGAATGTAACTCTTATGGTCTCTCTTAGAACATAAAGAGGTTATGGTGACCCTGTTGTCCTTTGAAACACACTGGTGTGCTCTTGGAGTCTCCATATGCACAATTTTAATTTGCATCTAGGTCTGAAGGTTCAGTATAGCCATTACTGACCCCAAGCAGAGAAATCTGGGTGTTAGTTCCTGACCAGAGCATCTCTACTCAGGAGCAAGGGCTGATAGATGTGATTACATGCAGTTCCTGAGGCTCGTCCTCTCACAAGAGGGCTCTGGACTGGTGTTTTAAGGAAGGCTCAAATGTGTGTCTCTGCTTCTCTGTTCCCCAGATGAGATGGGCCTCCAGGCACAGGCTTACCATGCCCCAGCCCTCGCCCGCTTTGTTTGTACACTGCTTTCCAAGCAGAGATAATGGGACTGATCCGAAGCCAGCTCCGAGGCAATCGCAAGCCTTTCCTTTGTCTTCAGTGGGATTTGGATCAGGCCCAAAGCTCATAAGCAGTTTTCCACCAAGAGTTCCCGGCACTTATGTCAGTCACTGGCAAAAAAAGGAAGGGATAATTTCAGCATCGGCTGCTTCAGATGCCAGGCACATTCTGCGTGTGTGTGTGTGTCACAGGGGTATATATACTCACAGAATCTGTCCTGGTTCTTCCTAAATTACATGACAGCTTGCAAAGGGCAGGCTGCTACCAGCCTGCTTCTAGGACCAGCCTCTAAAGATTTCTCCCTGAAAAGAGCTGGGAGGTTCTCCACGGTGCCTAAGAAAGCCTGTTTTGGGAGCAGCTGCCTGAGTGTGGGGAAGGAGCTAGGGTGGCTGCCTGGTTGGGCTACGGTGAGGACTTCAGCAGCGAACCAGAATGCAGGGCAGTGGGAAGGTAAGCCCAGACTAGACACTTCTCCTCCCAAAGGGTTCCCTGTGCTCCTCCAAACCTATTTGCTTTCTCTGCAGGGCACTAGTTCTACTTTTGATCTTGGAGCAGGTGGTCTGTGGGGGGCAACCATCAGTAGGAGCCTCTCAACAACCTCTGGAAGCCTTTGGACAGCTTCCCAGGTGTGTTTTGGGACTGGGTGTTCATTTAACACCAGCCTTAGCCATCCCCAACTGTGTGCATGGGTAAGAGCCACGGGGGGGATGAGGAGGGAGAGGGGAAGGTGTTTTTCTTAGGAAAAAGCCAAGCAGAAATAGACACCTCTTGTCATTTTTTTTGGCAGACAGGGGGAGTTTGGGAGGGCTAGAGGTCAGGGGAGCTAGTTCTTTGCCTGGGTCTTTGTTTTTTTGTCAACTCAATTGTTTTAATCCCCCCTTTCCTGGGGGGAGAGGGGAGCCCTCCTGCCCCCTCATTGAGTTGGGAATGGGGCAGGAGCTTTGCTGTCACCTGCAGAGCCATTTTCTGAGCAAGGTGCAGGCAGCTGGGATTTCCTGATGCAAAATGCAGCAGGAAAGCTGGGGTCCCCAGGCCAAGGAATTAATGACACTGTTAGGGGGGAATTTGAGTTTCCACATCAGTAAGAAAAGGAACTGGATACCCAAGGCAATAGACCAAAGTCAAGCTATAAAGTAATTATGTTTCTCCCTGCGTTTCATGTGTTTGTTTAATTTTAGTGTTTAAAGGGAAAGGTTTCCTGAGAGCACTGTGCCAGCAACTCTAAAAAATAATTGTGTGTCTTTCTTTAATATATATTTTGGCAGGAATGCCCTGCCTATGTTTTCAGCAGAAGCTTTTGCTTTATCATTAGTCTTTAGAATATGGTTTTAAGTCTGACTTGAGGTTGGTAGGGTGGAAAAACTACAATTTCTGGGATGCCACCTCTGCCTCTTGCCCTTCACCTGGCAGGGACCTGGGGCAGTTTGGTAGCCTGTGCTGTGCTGATGCCAGTTCCTCCATACAGTAGGCAAGAGGCGTTCACACAGCCATCTTTTGGCATTGCTGCTTGCCTGGCTAGATTGAAGTGTGAAAAACTGCAAACCTTTAAACTGAAACTTGTGAAGATGCTGGGTCAGCACTTTGATCTCTGCTCTGACCCCGTTTCTGGGTTGAACCAGGGCTGCACCTGCCTCTGGCTTGGGGTTCTGGGGGATGGTCCCTCCTGCAGACACACCTTGTGCTTGAAACGTGGGTGCTTGATGTGAAGTGAGGGTACCCTGATCCCACACATGGCAGAAGCTACTTTCAGCATCTTCACTGCTGACAGGGAGAGAACAGAAAATGGAGAGCTGGCACTCGCTGGCATTGCTTCCAGGCACTTTGCAGGTTCATGAGAGCCTGGCCTGGAAGATACCCCGTAAAATTGCTTAATTCCTCTCTTACACTATTTGCCAGCCCTGATAAACCATGCATTGCCCATGCTCTAGGTCCATGCAGCAATGTGAACCCATTATGCGCTTTGATTTGCCTTCCCTGGGGGTGTTTAAGGCACGAGTAGACACGGTCCTAAGGGACATGGTTTAGTGTTTGATGGGAATGGTTGGAGTCGATGATCCGATGGGTCTCTTTCAACCCAGTGATTCTGTGATTCTGTGAAGGGAGAATGAACTTCTCCCTAAGTTTTGCATGGCTTGTGTGTTCCTTTCTATGAATCTTTTTCCCCCCCCCCCCCATTGCTCTGTGAGGAGCTGTGGCACCAGCAGAGCTACCCACTGCAGGACCTTGTCTTGCTAAAGTGACACTGTTGTGAGAACACTTTGCAGTGACACCCCTTTCTCCCTTACCTGACTGGAGCAGACCTGTCTGTAGCTCTGTGTGCTGGTTTTGGTTGACTTTTCTGATAAATACTTTATAAATCCTGTCACTCTGCCCTTTAGCAAAGGTCCTCTTGACTGCCTTTTCATGGGGTTTTGACAGCTGCAGTGTGATGCTAGGTTTGGGGACATCAGGTGACCCATACCAAACTGCCATTTGGCACCTGTGAAAGAAGAATCAGCCCCTGGAAGAAGGAAGGAAATATGTGCTGGGAGCTGTGTTCAGCTGGGGACAGGGCAGGTCATCTCTCACCCTGTCATAATGAGAGAACCCCGTTGTCTGCATAACTTGCAAGGTGAGCAATTCCTACTCTTACATGCAAAACCGTGCATAAATCCCAACACATTGTTGATATGCTGACACGCTGCATGTGCTAACACATCTTCAGTGAATTGGGTAGCACAGAGAAGAGGAGAGGTCAATACATGGGGAAAATAAAAGGATATGGTAGAAAGCGCTCATACGAGTGGAGGTGTCACTTGTGTTGTTCTTTTTTAGATTAAAGGTATCTTTTATTTGGTGTAACAGCCTGCAAAACAGGAGAAAAAGTATGCAGGGTTATAATGAAATGGAACCATTGCAAAAGAACATACCTGGGTGAAATGACACCAAAAAACGGTGCAGTTGTTATCACACTCATTGCTAGTGTTTGCAAAGTAAGTTAATTATATGAGTTACTGTGCAGAGCCCTGTGCAGATACAGATCCAGCCCATGCCTTATTTACAGTAGTCTAAAATCTTTGTACCTTGGGGAGGAGCAAGCATTTTTATCTCGTAGTCAGTCCAGTATGGGTGGAAAGGCTTATCCAACACCTCTGAAGACTCAAATCCTGTACTCATAGAGCTGCGTGGTTAATTGGGGATATTGGGGGGTATAAGGAAGCCATGTAATCCACACAATCGAAATAATGTGATAATATTTAGAGCCAGTCACTTCTCGCAGCTAAATTCATGCACCAACAGCTTTGTGGGACCTTTGTGCAGGTGGGAGATGCATAAATACGCCTGTCAAAAGGGACAAGTGCTCAGCTAAGGCAGAGATGCTGTGTAATGCTACAGTGGCTCTGTCACACCTGCTTTTGCATAGAAGCGCAGATCATTTCAAAGTGTTATTGAGGTAATTGGGGTGGATTGTACCAGAATATATCATTAAAGGTCTGTCTTCCTAGTTCAGGAGTAGCAGAAGATACCATTGCTGGGCAGATCTGGAAACAAAGAGCACCCTGCAAAATTTCCAGAGTCTTTGACACAGGCACCCAATATTAATTCATGCAGGTTTGTCCTGAAAAATCTGTAGAACTGAAACTAGGTATGTTAAGTGATTATAGTGCATTGCCTTGGGGATTACTGTAAAATTGTAATATCATCCCGGTTTTGGATGTTAAAGCTCATCCTTCAAGAATTTGGTATTCAGTAATGTGCTAGGTTTTTTTTTTTTTTAAATAAAGATACTCTCTTCATTCTCTTGGGAAGTCCAGGTTGCTGTTGTTTTTGTGTGATAAACCTATAGAACTTGGCTTCACCATCTTCCCTAGTTTGATAAGCACAGAGAAAAACAGTTTTCTGAAGCTATTGAAAGGATGGAATAACATTTTAATGCCTGTTATGTTTTAAGAAGAGGTGTTGTTCCCTAAAATCATATTTTCAGTCACTGCTGATACAGATACAAAGCAGGTGTCTCATGCAGCAACAAGTCTGTCTTCTTTAAAAGATTTTTGCAATATGATAAAATGCATGTATTTTCCTTGACAGAAAAAGTGCAGATCTAGGAAGAAAATTTGCTGCAATAATCCCTTAGCAGCATCGTGACAGTGAAATTGTATAGTTACCTATTATTAGTATGGCATATCCCCAAAGAATCCTCCTCTTTATTAATAAAGCCTTTCTCTTTTTTATCTTCCCCTTCCCTTGGGTCAATTATCACTGCCTGGAATTTAAGATGATTCCTGATCTCTTGTCTAGACAGTGGGTTTTAATTTTCTGACGTGAAAATTTTCTGGCCCTTCTGCATGGTATTTTGCCTGCAGTCACGAGCTTTGCTGTACTTGTAGGGGATGTGCGTTGAGTTTGTAGCTGAATTCTCAGAGGCTGTATCTGTGCTCTGTGTTGCTGCAGGGGATACGGGGCATCCAGCCTAAAGCTATTTTGAGTGAAATACATCCTCCAACCAGAGCAGCTTGAGGGGTGGCCATTTCAGGGAATTAGTGGCTGTTCTTCCTTTACAGGCAGCATAGTTCTTATAGGTGATGGCATGTGAGCTGCGATTCCCAGGAACCAAGGGTTGGTCACCCCAGATCCCAGCTGTGATTTGGAGCTGTGCTGTGGATAGCACCTGTACAGAGACTGAAGACTGCCCTGATGGAGATTTCCATGTAGCCAGGACCTAGTTGCCAGTCTTTACACCCCCAGAAATAGGGCAAATGTATCACGAAGACTTCTCTAAAGCATCTTCCAGCAATTGCTTGTGAAGCAATTTGTGCTTGGGTCTCTGTATTTAATAGTCAGAGACAAAATCATCCTCTCTGAATGTGTCCTATCAAGTCATGAACCCATTTATACTCCCTGCTTCTACCACATACTTACGAGTGAGTAATGCCAGTTTACAAAGTGTTGGTGATGCCCATGATTCTACTTGGAGTTTCTCTAGGCTGGGTTTTATTCTCTAAAAGCTGCAGCCTCTGAGGTGCGCAATCCAGTGGGAAAGGACACGTTTCAAAACCAGAAAAGTAGGATTTCTGCTGCTTAACCTTACAAGGAACAGGGCTAAAAATTTCCTAGATATAGTATGGTTAAAATCACTTAACTGTTTATGTCACACTGATTTTGTGGGGGACTGACTTCCAACCAGAGGGTTTCTGGATAACAGTCGTGTCGGAGTTTTGAGAGCAGACTTTGATTTGCTACTGCAGTTCACCACATCTAGTGTGTATCATCATTATACTTAAAATCATGCCATTTTCTAGTCCAATTATCTCTGTCCTCTCATTACATCTTGTGGCTATATCTTTTTAGCCCACTGGCTGTCTCAGTGGGTGGTTGGGGTAGCAGTGAGAAGCTTTGCTGCTTGGTACCCTGGTCTGGTGGAGAGTTTTGGGTCCTCCAGAAATGATAATATGCACAAAATCTTATGTTTGAGAACTTTCAAGTCTGAAAATCAGAAGCCTTGAAACGTGAGAATTAAGACCTTTATCCGCTTCCTTTTGTGTATGTTTTATCTGTATTTTTTTTATATATCATTGCTAGGCTATCCTGCCTTATTTTCCTGCCTGGTCCAAATTCCCTGATGTCATAGCAAGTGTCACCCCAGGCTCAGTCTCTCCCTAGGTGTTTGCTCCTAGCTTGTCCCTGGTCCTTCCCCTATTTCTTCTGCTTTACAGTTCTTTTTTGTGTGAATTGGACAGTGGGGGGAACATCTCTGAGATGACAGAGATGGCTTTCTGGCTTTCTATTCTAGTGCCTGGAGCCACAGCCACATCCAGCAGCCAAGACGAGAGTCATAGCAAGGAAAGTCCTGAGGAATCCCAGAAGCCCTCAAATGGTGCGAGATCAAGGCAGAGAGAATCTGTAGAGGTTTTTCTCCCAAAGGCTAATAAATCTTCAGTGGGATGTTTTCAAAGGCTTTTCACTTCACCAAATTTGGATGCAAAAGGCACATCCTTGTTCCCAGGGTGACACCAAATTTCCAGTCCCCTTTCCAGAGGATGGAGGCGTGAGAGAATCTCCAAAAAAGAATTGTTAGAATTTTTTTTTACATCAGCTAAGCACTTTTCTCTAATCTTGTGTTGGAAAACTACCAAGCCTTCCCCTCTTTCACCCTCTTTGTAATTTCTTAGAAAATTCTGCTGGAGGCAGACACCTGGAAAAGGAGAATTTCAATCCAGACAGTTTTAATGTGGTGAATATGACTGGGAACAGGGTCTCCTGATGGCACATGGTAGGATATCTCTACTGAGCGCTGACAGCCTTCTGGCATCCCAGCACTGTGCTGTGCCACATCTCCCACCAGCCTGAATTTAGGATGCTGTACTAGAAAATTAATTACTTGTTTCTTTGAGCAGAACAAATGGGAGGTGTAAAACCACTTTGCAATATTCAAGGGACATCAGGCGTGAGTGCAAATGGAAGGACCATGGCGAGCTCTCCCTGCTTGTGTTTCAAGGTAACCCCAGCCAGTGTGCGCCGCCTTCTTGCAAATGCCATACAATATTTTTCTCTCTGCTGGAAGAAAAAGCTGCCCTAAGAAAAGCAGAATGAGGGCTGATGTTTTGAAAGGTGTCCAAGAGTAACAAAACTCAACTCTCCAGGGCTGAGTTTCGCCTCTTGTGTTTCTCAACCAGGGTGGTTGAATGTGTTACAGACCTATCAGAAAATTTGCTACAAATGCACAAATATTAATCTACAGTCATTTCCTTTGCTTTCTTAAACATGAATGAGGATTTTTGTCTCTTTCTCCCTCCATAAATTGTTCATGGTCAGAGGGGGCATGTTCCGTGTCAAAGTCTTGACCGCCAGGATCAAACAAAAAACCCTTGTGAACTCAAAAGTGGAGACAAATAAATGACTATTACTTTTTTTTTTCCCTTTTGCCTGGAGTTAAACCTTTTCTCTGTCAACAATATTGACTTTGTTCACTTGGAAGGAAACAGAGAGGGAGAGAGGGAGATTTCTCTAGATGCTGCGCAGAAAAAAACATTTTGGAAGGAGGAATGAAAAAAGACAGAGGTTACAGGAAATGGTAGACATTTTTTGTTGAATTAAACCATTAGGAGTGACCCAAAAACCAACGGGAAAGAAAGGAAACAACTGGATACATTTAGGTCACAAGAACCAGCCAAACGGGGAGCTGAAACCAATTATCATAAATGAATGTTTCTCTTTTATTCATGACCACCGTGTATGCTCCCATGATGCTCTTTGTTTTATTATAAAAACAGATGAAACTATTTCGTTTTGTTCTTATACTTATTAGCTAATGCAACTTTTGGGCAATTTATCAAACACTAACACATGTTGTGATTAATAAGCTCAGAGAATTAATCACAGCTAAAGCCCCTTATAAAACAGAGGATGTTGGGTCCTTCTTAAATATATGTTTGTGCAGGATTATGTAACTTAAGCGGTGACATCTAGTTATGATGCATATGCATGCGTTTTACATGCTGAAAGATCCTTGAAACCATATGTTCAGGCAAGCTATAATTACAGTAACTTCCATTTCTACGGGACTTTGCCCTGTAGCTTGTCCTAGATGTGGGTGCTAGGGAGTGGGAGGAGGTGCACAGAGCCTACTGCCCCACCTGCAGTGGTGTAGAGAGGCAGCATTTGGGGTTTGGCTATCACTGCTAGGTTTCAAAGGGGAGATGTCACAGTTGCTGTGGACCAGGGAAAAAACCACCTGGCTATTACTTTTTTGGCTTCTTCTCAGGCATCTTGGTGCATCCGTAAATCCAGGTGACATCAACGGGGAGGAAAATGCCATTGAATCTGGCCATAGCAGCTCTCAGCATCTTCCTTGCTCCCACCAACCCAGCACGGCCTCTAATGAGCCATAACTGGCTCTTAAGTGCCCCTAACCACTTCACTGAGATTAGAATAAATTTCTAAATGGGGAGGAGGAAAGGCAGAGGCAACAAGCTTGTCTTGCAGCCTCACAGAGCAGCTGGTGGCATGTGGTGGGAGGCAGCTGAGGGGCTGAGGGAGCCTCCACAGGGCCGGCAAGGTGAAGAGCTGGATCTTTAGGGTGGTCTGCTTAGTAGGAAGACAACTGCAGTTTGACATAGAGGGGACTGGGGAGAATGTTTTCCACTGAATCAGTTTAATGTTGTGGAAGCAGATGTTGGGGGAGTTTGGGTGCCCTTTGCCACGGGCAGTTCTGTGTGTCTGCAGAGGGCAGGGGTGGGGGAAAGTGGCCACGTGGGTGCTGGCATAGGCTGCATTGCATATAAATATCTCCACATGCAAGCTGAACAGGAGCACTGAAAAGGCTTGCTCTGGCCTGGCTGAAGCACGTTTTTAAAAGTGCTATGTGAAATACTTGAGGACATTTGTGCTTTGTGGAAAATGTATGTATGTATGTACTTTTGACTTTGCACTCCAGCTTTGTGTGAGACCAAATCTTAACGTCCTTGAATACCACTGGGGATGGCAAATATTTTGTTTGAGTGTTATAAAAGGGAGGAAACGCATCTCCAATTCTAAAGTCTGGAGCAGTAATGTAGTTCACTGAGACTCCGTCTTAGCAGCCTGTTCTGCTCAGCAAGCTACTTGTTGTGTTAACATCATGTTGACTTCAACAGGAACAAAGTATGTGTTTAAGTACTTTTATTGACTAGGGAGGGACTTAAGCATGTGTTTAAATGCTTTCTAGAACTAAGGCATAAATGCTTGATTCTCAAAGCCCAGCAAAATAATGGGGTCGGTCTTTAGTCGAGCATAAATTCTAGGGCGTGCTATAGGAGCAGCCAAGTGAAATTCTATAGTATGTGTCAGACTAGATTTTCACGATGATCTTAAACCCTCTGCATCTCTCTATAGACTTCAATGAGATTTAGATCTCGCCCTTTAAAAAAAAGAAAAAGCAAAAAGAAAAGAAAAGCTATTATCCCTTCTGGTCAAAGCATCTGAATAAACTGCTGCTTGCTTATGAATAGCTGGGGAATGGAATTCATGCAACTTCATGCAGCTAATTTGTCAACCGTTCAACAAAATATGCAAAAGGATGTTGCCAGGCCTGCATGCATGGAAATACTATGGCATTTAAAAAGAAAAAAAGCATCCCTAGAAAACACCTGCTGACATTTTCCACAACAGCAAGATATTTTGCTGTGACTCTCATGTCAACAGATTAATGTTTTTTTCTCCCAACCTAATCCCAGTGAAGTGTATTTATTTGTGTTTTTTTTTTAAATAGGTGCATGCCACCAAAATGTCTTTGGTGTGTGTTAACAACACATTGACCCTATGGGCTACATTTCTTCTCAGGAAGGTAGATTGACTTCTTTTACTTTGAGTTTCTAACAGAGATCACCCGAAAAAGAAAACTAAAAAGCAGGCTTTTAGTTTTCATCTTTCGGTAACCCTGATGTGGTTGCCGAGGCATTGCTTAGAAACACAAACATTACAGCACATATGGAAGTCTACTGCAGAGTGGAACTGAGTCCTAAAGCAACATGTTAAGCTGGAAAAATTTATGTTCACGCTGAAGCAGCAGTGTAGTAATCGGTTTCAATGGAAGTAAGAGGAATGCATCAAGGATGGAAATGGCTAACTTCCTTGGATGCAAGTGCAGGAATTCAGACATGCAATCTGGGATGATTGCAAGAAGAGGAAGTTCTTGTTATCAGTGAGAGCAAATTGGGTTTGTGGAGACTGTACTTTTCTGTGTGCACGTGCGTCTGTGTAGAAACTGCTTTATTTAATGTGCTCATTTATGCACACTCAAAATATCCATTTTTACTCTTGGTTGGATGTGTATGAGGCAGTTTCAAGCTTGCCTAGGATGATGGAGATGCAATTCTTGCTCTGCCAAGACAAGCCATTTGACTCACTTCAGGGGACTTATTTGACTTGCTTGTTTAGTTTTCCTCCATAACCAGAAAATAGAGACAGTGATTCATCTGTTTTTGGGATGATCTGCAACATCTCATGAAGGTGCTTTCTTAAACTGATTAACAAGTGATCCTGGTAAACTCAATTAAAAAAGATGTTACCTTAATGCAAATAAATCCACATAATGTGGTTCCTTCCTTTGCACTCCAGTTCAGAAAAAGCTATTGGCATCTTGTTTACATGTCCAATTCAATATCTGAACATCTTCAAAAATCCTGAAATACCCTTAGTTCCTCATAATTTGTGTGCCTCTGTTTCCCATCTGTGAACTTGAACCTCATTATGTGATGAGACCAATGTAAGGCCAAGTAGTGAAAAACATGGATTTTTCAGGTACTGGGAAAATTCATGGTTTAAAAATATCTCAGAGAGACAGAGGTTCTAACAGCACCTGAGGAACAAAGGAATTTTTATTGCTGCTTGGATTGATATAACTGCTGTCTCAGCACCTGCTGATTAGTGGACTGAAGTAGTTTTGCAGATATAATTGCCTTGAAAATTAGCATTTGCGTTTCTTCACCTCCAGAGAGTTTGCTTATCTAAAGATACCCATGTCTGTGAGTCTAGGGGGACAATTCATCATTTGTGGGTTCACGTTCCAATGTCATGGTCAAACACAGGTTTGAGGGTGGAAGATGCTGGGAAAAGGACACTGTCCTGCTCCTCATCCATCCCTGGAGCATCTGTCACACCACTGCGATAACCAGGGGCAGGAGAAAATGCACAGCTCCATCTGCTCCACATCCCCATGGTACCTTGTCCCTGGCCTCAGCAGAGCTTGAAATGTGGGCTACCTAGGTGAGACTTGCCAAGTAGCCTGAGCCTGGGATAAGATCAAGATAGGGCAGTGGTGGGGAGCTGGCCAGGGCAAGGGCAGCGAGTGTCTTACGGGAGAGGGAGGTTTTGGGGACCTAGCATGCAAATTCTCTGAATCCCAGTTTTATCAGCTTGCCTGCTCAGGTAATAGCTTGCTTTTTAAGTTGCTTATTGTTTCAGGCCTTCAGCTAATCCTTTAAGAAGGTAATTTCTGTTGATTGTGGCTAATACCCCATCCTGCGCTGGGAGTTAGAGCAGAATTGCTGCTTAGTCAGTGGCTACTTTTCAGCCAAAGAAACGTGATTGATAGGTTCTGGATTATTATGATTTTTTTTTCTTTTCTTCTTCTTCTTTTATTTTTTTTAAATCCAGATGAATATTTAGATGCAATTTTTGATGCTCAATTCCTTGGTTTTGCCCAATTGAAAAAGGCCATCTATTTATTTGAAAAATATTTTTGGAAGCCTGTAGATAACCACGTCGCTCCCGTGGTTAAAATGTTTTATGTAAGACTTGTTATTACCATAGATCAATAGGATATGTACAGAATATGTTACAATGGGGCCTGTGTTAAGGATTTGTCAAGATTTCCATTATAAACCACTATTTTCGAGGGTTTATAACTCAGTCATAAAAACTCATTCCAAGCTAAAACTTGGCAAAGAAAATGTCAACCCAGGAGAGATTTTCTTTTACCAGATTTGCTTTAATGCTTTAAACTGATTTGTCTATTTTAAAATTATACGAGTGCCCTGTTTTATAGACTTTCTGTGTATACAGGGTGCGCGTGTGTATGTGTGCTAATATAACATGAATACCAGGGAAGAAACAATGTTAAAAGCACATTAGCACTGGAAAGCAGAACTCTCAAAACTCCAGAAGGTTAAAAATTAGAGCTGAATTTGCAGTTTGTGGAATCTTAAAACATTAGGATGCCAACTTTGGGACAAGTCTTCAAATGGTGATTTTAGCTGATTGGAGCTGATCTATGCCAGCTCAGCATCTGTCCCTTCATGACACCACCCAGTGCATGACGTCTGCAGGGTTCTGAAAAGGCTGCTGTTGAAAATGGGTGCAAAGCTTGACACTGATGTGAGGGGTGGCTACAAAGGGTCTAAGACCATCTCAGGGCACTTCAGGTGACAGGCAAAACATGTTCAGCTGACCTCTCATCCAGTGATCCTGGCTCCCGACTGCTCTTGATGATCAAGGGAGGGAAGTCGGTGTGACAATTACATGCCACCGTTAGATGACTGAAGCACAGTTCTGTCTTTTCCCTGTAGTTAAGGAATCAGGATGTAGCATCACTGTGTGGTAGGTGGCCTGAGCTTCTTGCCACACTTGAACACAGAATTTATCACCGATATCTACATTTGTCCAAGGTACCATAGTAGGTGGTCTAAATATTCCTTCCCTGGTGCACTGGCTTTGCTATGATAGGTGAGGTCTGGCTCATCCTACTCACAGCCTGAAGCCTTGCAATTGCAGCAGTGCCTGCAGGAGATGTGCAGATGGCCTTGCCAACAGCCAGCATGAGCCCATGCAGTTGGATAGGCAGGAGAGAGGCAGAAATACGCCCAATAGGTGTTTTGGGCATGGTCTAAGGCCTTAAGCCTGCCTTTGATGGAGCTGATTTCTGTCTTTTGACCACAGAGGCGATCTCAGGTGACCATGCTCTCAGCTTATGTATCTCAGCTGGCTACCCAAAAGCTAGAGGAGATGAATCTGAGCCTTGGCTCTTTGCAGGACTGTGTTTTAGACACAGAGGGCCAGACCGGCTTCTCTTTCTCTAGAGGATAATGCACGAGTCTTGAGTCTGGCATCCTTCCCTGATGCACTGGCTCCCTTTCTTCTGAAATCCTGGGGTATGAGCTCCTTCTGCTGATAAGACTAGGGTGTTTATCATCTCCAAGTGTAACTAGGCTGAGTTACATGCTCCTTTAGGAGCTCCCTCCTGGCTCTTGTGTGGAGCTTGGTGTCAAGTCTGCTTGCTTACAGGTTTCCTTAATTGAGGGCAGAAGTATGTTCCCCTTTCTGTCATAAATCCAGTGTGCACACAAACACACTTGTAAGATATTTAGAAAAGCTCTACTCTGTATGTTAAATGTGTGTGTATGGAGTAAAGAAAAGCAATAAAGAGCCTGCATTATACCACATGTGTGAGCAAAGGGCTGTGGTTAACTCCCTTCAGATAGATTTCAACCAGGGCCCCTTTGTAACAGCCCCCAGAAGACTACTGAAAAGTCAATATCCATAGCTTTAAATAGGTTCATTTAAAAAATAAATTGTATTAGGGTTTTTTTTCCTTTCCCTCCTCTGAAAACCAAATACACAAGTGTCACAAATAAGGAAAACTGCATCTCATTGTGGCTTAGGCTGGGTAGCCAGCTTCTCCTGGCATGCTGGGTACATCAACACCAGAGCAAGTCTCCTACAATTAAGGTGCTTGCAGAAAGATCACTGTGGGTGTCTGTCTGCCCAGTGGTCCCACTGTGCTGGGAGAAACAAACAGTAATTTTGTGGTCAGTGCACTGGAAGGGGATGATGTTGAGTAGATTGGTGAATGTGTCATGGCCTGGTAATGGATAAGTAAAGCCTTGACCTAAACAGAGGACCAACTCCTGTACCCATTTTCCTCCCTGCCCCTGCCTCACATTCTCTTCAGTTAGGAGGGATGACAAGCTCTTGCCTTCTCTGCCACACATGTCAATGAGGATGAAGGGATCCTCCGGGCAAGGGTCTTAGCTGCCTCTCCTGCTGCACTGTTGCTGCATCCAGCTCTGGGTGTGCCTGCGTGATGCTGTGGTGCAGCTACGCACATTTCTGCAATGTGGCCAGCTCTGAGCTCACAGGAGATAAAAGGACAGTAAGAAGAAATAGATGGAGAATAAAGTGAGTTGACAATTGGACTTTGATTTTCTAAAGTGCTTTTTGGATGCAAAAATGGCTTCGCCTTTTGATTCTTTTTTTTTGGATGAAGTTTGCTCGAGGGATGGCAATATTTGCATTGGCACCATTTCTAGATCAGCCTCTAAAATACTTCAAATTAAGGATTATCATTTTTTTCTCTTGTCAGAACAACAAAACAAACCAGAGTAGAAAAGTAGAAACAAGGAGTTTGACTTTCATCTTGTGTGTTATGAAAAACAAACAAACAAAGTAAATATTTTTCTGAGTTTTCATTGGATAGTCAAATTCCCATTCATACTACTGTTGCTAATTAAGCAAGCTAAGTGGAGGATGCTACACCCAGGGACATGCAGCCTTTTCTTGTAGCTGGTCAGATTGTTTATGAGCATAAGCAATGTATCTCGAGTGTGTCTACATGTTGTTTTATTCCTTGTTGATGCCTCAGAACTAAACTATTTGATCAATGGAAGCTAGATCTCACTTTTCTGTTGAACTCTAAGTCAGAAATAACATGGCTTTGCAGAGAGCAATATAGTCACAGTGGAAAGAGCTGGGTCACCTTTCGGTGAATTTAAATGAGTTCTTCATGAAAAAGGGAATAAATTTTTCACACATTCCTCTGCATTAAAGAGAGGTCAGAGACTAGCATCAAGGTGAGCCTAAACTCAAGAAAGACACAAAGGGAATTCCTGAGCTGCCGACAGAAATATCTCTCCAGCCTGCCAGCAGCCAAAATGCTACTGCTGGAAAAACAGCAGGCAGGGTAGAAATCTGGGTCCAATGAAGGACCAGCAAGGGAAGCTCTGGAGTGGGGTTGCGTAGGGGGAAAGATAAACAGCTACCCCCGATGGAGCGGTCAAGCTTATTACAGAGATGGGGCTGGTGGTGGGTGTGAAGAGGTTGAGCCAGATGGCAGGGGCCAGCAATCCTGTCCCTGTCACTGAAATGTTGCACTATCCAGTCGTCACTGTAAAGATGCAATACTTTTTAACACTGAGAGCTGAGCCTGCAGCCCTACCTCCTGAGCAAAGCCATATAAATGAAGTTCATTTTTGCAAGATCATTGCAGCTTACCCTCTGTATCACAGCCTCTTCCCAGGACATGTGTACTGGGAGCTGCTGGGCTGTCCCAGGTGGGTGTATGGCACTGCCGCAGCCACCCCTGCAATGCTCAAATTCTCCATTACGGGATCAATGCCCTTCCCAGGTAAGCCTGGCGTCTCTCTGCTCCTTTCCATGAGTGGCCAAGACCTGAAGCAATGCTCTTGGTGGGCCCATGCAGACCTGGGTTAGACTGGAGGCATGATGATGTCCTTTTTGTGCAGCTGTGATGCTGCTTGGTTGGACCTGTGGTACCTCTGACACTGTAGTTGGAAACTTAACCCTACTGGGAGGGGCAGGATGCAGGCAGGATGCTGTGGGCAGAACTCTTGGGGTTTCAGGGGAGGCTGGTGGTGGTTACCAAGTAGGGAGGTATCTCCAGAAATACGGTCTGGGTTTGTTTTGCATCTTGTTCTTCAATTAGACACATAATTATGTTAAGCTCTTTCCAGCATTAATAAGGGACAGGCATCTCCAGAGACCAATTAAGACCTGAGTTGTCTATAGCTATCGCTTGTTGGGGAAAGGGGCCTAGTTAGGTTTCTAATTTAGGCTTCTCGTTTGAGAACCTCATGTTTGGTTCAAAGGTGCTTGGTCTTGGGGTGAGTGTAAGAAAACATATTAAATCCTGCAGATATCCCATATGGCCAACAGCACCCATGAGAGTTATCTCCTCCGGAGCAGTCAACTGTCCTCTTTCTCCCTTGTAACACTTCTGGGGTGAAATAAGGGGTCCGTGAAGGTGAATGGGGCTGAACTGCTTTCCTAGTCTGAGGACCTGGTTCCTTTTCTATTATGACATTATTTAAAAGCAAGAGTGGGGAGCAGTGGGGAGACAAGGAAAATATTTGTGTAAGAAAACTACATTTTAAAAGACAGCTTAAAACTGGGATTAATAAGTCTGCTTTTATGGAAGCATTTCTACATGTTGTAAAACATTTTTAAAAACATTGTAAAAACTACAGAGTTTCACATTAAATATGGCTGATTTTCTTTATAGAGCTGACCTGCTTCCCAGAGGTGATGTATACACACCATATGACACAGAGGTTGCTAGGGTAGGCAGTGTTTTTACATTGATTACTGTAGTAAATAATAATGTAAAACCATGTATAAATAGGGAGTTCAATCCAGAGCTGCCCCTGGGGTCTGCAGTTCTTTACACATGGCCCATTTTTCATCACTTGTGTGATTATTTTATTTTTTTGGAGGAAGAGGAAAAGGGGGAGGGAAGGTGCTGGACTAATTTTTTTTCTTTCCTTTTTTTTTTTTCATCTCAAAAGAACATCTCCTCTTGGGTCAGCTGTTGAGCAGTGGCCAGAAATACTGGTGAATGCTACAGGGAATCTGTTCCTTTGGAAAAAAATCCCACCCCCAAAAACCCCCAAAACAAAACAAGAACGTGCTGAGGTTTCTAGAGATGTCCAAAGAGGAGTGGGAAGATGAAGTGCACTCTCTACTTTAGAGTTTGGAGGAGACACGAGACTTTTTTTTCAAATATCCCAAAGGAGTGGCAGCCAAGGGAATAACCTGTGCTCCCCACCTGTTGCGGGTAATGTATGGACTAGTATGTTTAGACTGCAGAAAGATAGTTCTGTATTATTCAGAAAACCTTTTTAACTGAATGGAGCACTGGGAGTAGGCTCATGGGTGTCCGTCTGTCTGCCTGTGCAGGGTTGGGCCCTACTACCATGAGCAGATCTGAGCAGACGGTGATTTCACCACCCCTTTGATGGAGACACAATTAATTGCCCCTTAAATAGATGCTCTGACTATATTGCTCTTCAGACAGGACTTGTCCCTGCTAGAGTGGGGCAGGGCAGAGATGAAGACCTTCCCAGCTGGTCTAATAGCCTCCATCCCCATGAAATTATTGGCCACCACTTAGCGTAATTTATTTCATTTTGCAATTATTCTTCAGGGAAATTTTTATAAGCTCCTGTAATAAGTCACTTCTGCTGGGATCCAGAGAGGAAGTGAACTGCATTAAAGGCAGAGGCATTACCCCATCACCTCCTCGCTACCTTGGGATCTTAACATGATGCTTTCTGTAGCCCCACGTATATCTGCATGGAAGACTGTGTAGGTGTGCACTGGTGGATACATGTATAGTCTCACATATGATTTTTTAATATATATAGATATGTGCTTCTGCTGCTTATGGGAGTTGGGATCCTCAGATTTTGGAGCTAAGGAGCACAAAATACAGCTGAGCTCTCCAATGTTGCTGCTAAGGAGAGATGTACAGTAGAAACAGTTTCTTCCTGGCTTTCCTTGGCTATGACTGGACACATGATCCTGTGCTGCCCATCTAGTCCATCCTTTGGTGGTGTAACCCTGGTCTGCACCATGCTGCTGTTTCTTTGAGCAGGACTGGAGATGCTCAAGCACAGGTGCTCATATTTTCCAAATCCACGAGCTCCTGCTCTCTGGTCTGCCTGTCCACTTGAGGTCCTGTGCCATGAGTTGGCTTTCCCAAGGGAGGCTTTCAGGTTACTGTGGTGGGGCTGGTTGATGTTTAGCAGATGCCACAGTCAGCTGCTCTCTCGGACTTTCCTGCATGGAATAGAAACTTCAGGCTCAGCCAGCTCTACGTGGATGTAACACAGACACAAGCATCTCACAGGCCACAAACAACGCATTGTGCCACTTCCACATGAGCAAAAACAACACGCGTGCACACACACAATAAACATGTCACCCTATTTCCATACAGACAAAAACAATGCACGCCTATATAACCACACACGCAGAGACGTACACATGCTCCTCTTCCAGATTCCAGTGGGGCTGAGATTTTTAACTATCTAAATTAAAACCAGATACAATCCTCTGGTGGGTAACTGCCAGGAACTCGCCCCCGCTCCCCCCCCTACTCAACTTGTCCCTCCCAAATACATTGGGGAAAAAATATGCACAGTCCTCCAAGGGGACAAATGGTTTCTCAGCATGCAGTGAGGTTGAAAATGGGTTTAGAGGGACACAGGGAGGAGAGGAACAGGGAATGCACAGAGTTGCTTTCGAGTGGTAGAAGAATAAACAGCTTAAATTAATAAAGTTGAGGACGAGGAGAACTATTTGGAAAGTGTGGAGGAAGTCAGGGATTAGGGAGAAAATAGGAGCCCAGCAGCATGAAACAGTATGGCAGCGTAGGGGACCTGAGGGGAGAGCAGAGGACAGGGGATGCTCACTGGCCAGCACAGTGGGGGCTGAGAATGAAGAAGGGGAAGACTATGTGGCTCTAAATCACAGCCCTGCTGAAAGCAAGCCATCTCGTATTCATCAAAATCTGCCTTGAGAGCCAAAATCCCTTCCGAAAATGATGCGACCTATTTTAGGAGCGAGTTTACTGATGGAGTTTCCTTCTTTGTTTTGGCCATGCGTAACAGAAATTGAAAATTGAAAAAAAAAAGAGGGAGAGAAAGAGGAGCTCTGGGGTGTAAGGGCAATAACAGCCCTAGGGGGGTGGCACTGAATTATCCTGAAGTTCCTGCCTGCACACAAACTCCATCTACTAGCGCTGCCGTCCCAGCCAGCAGCCGTTGGTAACCCCTTTGACTGACAGCTCTGGGCGCCAGGCTCATTGCTGACTTGATGACTTTTTGCAACTGTCGAAGAAGCTTAGCAGATAAGCACACAACAGTTTTTATTATTCCAAGAGGCAGAAGACTTGCCTTAGCGAGCAGTAACAAATACGGACATTCACGACCAGGATTAGAACAAACTGCACTGGTGGGCAAGGGCCAAAGGCAGCACGGAGCTGCAGTGTAACCCAAAACCTCCACAGCTGTTTTCATTTTCCTCCCTTCAACACAGTCCCTGTGTGGTACTTCAGGGAGAATTATGAAAGTGGCGTGTAATTCAGAGAAGTAATGTCTTTTTTTTTTTTTTTTCCTTTTCCCTCCCTTCTCTCTCACTCTCTTTTTCTTGGAGTAATGAAAATTGCTGTGGTAGATCTTTTTGGATTCAAAGGAAATATTGGACTCTGTTTTTTGTGGGTGAGTTAGATAACAATAGATTGGACTGAGTGCTCTCACCACTGCCGTCCATCGTTCCCCAAGCCCTGCATGGTGACGGACAGGCAGTGGAACAGAGCTTTTCCCCTCAGCAGTTTAAATCATAATTTCAAGGAAAAAAAAAAATAAAGAATGGGGAGCAGCTTAGAAATCCTGGGCATCTTGCAAAAAAATGCAGTGACTTCAGGGACTTTGGTGGCCTGAAAGGGGCTTGCTGCTTTCATTCCACTACAAAGCCTGGTCTGTACAAATCCCTGCACCAAAGAATGGCTCTGCTGCCATGAATCTCTGCTGGCTAGATCCAGCATTTTATTGGAAGTTGTTTAAAAGTGTGAGGCCACATCCTCTGCTGTATCCTGGTGATTCACATCAGCCCAGAGGATGCTCTGCTACAAGAAAAAAAGACGATTTTCTCTCTGGAGGACAAATATTCTCCTGATCTAATGCCCTTTGCTTTGCTAGGATTAGGCTAGCAGGGAATTTGGCCCTCCCTTGTTTTTGAACAGAAGGTATGGTTCCTCTGTCCTATGAACATTACTGGCATAGTTTTCCAAGATGTTATACATTTTCTTATTAAAAAACTCTTAATTTCACATGTACTCAAAATCTGAAAAAAATTCCTCCACTCAGTCAATTAAAATATTTT
This sequence comes from Piaya cayana, assembly GCA_013389865.1. NCBI lineage: Eukaryota > Metazoa > Chordata > Aves > Cuculiformes > Coccyzidae > Piaya > Piaya cayana. Next base: position 618,966 of record WAAB01006309.1, on the reverse strand, counting down.
GTTTAAAGGATTTGGGGGACTTCCTTTCAATTTTACTCTTTTGTCTAAAAATGTGATATTAAATTGAAGAGATTTTAAGCCAGGAAAATATACATCTTTACCGTCAAAATAAGCATTATCAAAACTCTAGCATTATAAAAGATCTAATTTAGAAAATAATAGAACAAATATTGACTTTTTTTCTTCTTCCCTTAGTCTTAGTCTCTAAAAAACTCACAAGCTGTATTAGCTTTTATTAGCATTAAAAAACCCCCAAACAACTGACAGACCAGCACCTAAAAAAACCCCTCAGTTCCACCCCAAGAAATACTTCACCTCTAGTGAATATTAGGAAGAAGTGCTGAAAAGTTACATTTCTCGCCTGAAATTGTTGGGATTGTTTAAAAATGTTAGATCGCTGTTGCATCTTGTTATCAGATTCTGTTGGTCTTTCCTTTAATGGGTTTCACATTATTTTTACTCAACAAGAAAATAACTGAGTGAACGACTGGAAACACTTACGTGTGTACCCTGACACATTTCCACATACCATAACAGACACATGAATTTAATGCTCAGTTGATTCAATGCGGGGAGTGGAATTTAGTGTCAAGTCAATTAAAATATCCTGTTCCCACCCTCAGTCCCCTCCTTTTTTTTTTTTCTTTTTTTTTTCTTCCCCCTCCCCCTGAAGTATTTATCAGGATCGCTGCATGGGAGGTATGTGGTGTGGAAGTTGTGGGAGTCCTCGGCGTGCTCTGCTCATGACGTGGTGTTTGTGCAGCACAGCAGTAAATGTACTCGTTGTGCTGTGGTAACCCGTATTAAAATTACCACAACCACGCTAATGCAACAAGGCATCAACAGAGCTCCGCTGTGCCGTGGCAAAGAGGAAGAGGGATGATAAAGCGATGACCACACGTAGTGGTCCCTGTGCTCTCCTGGTTGGGAGGTGAAGCAGCAAATTTGACTGTTCGTGTGCATGACGACACACTCGCTGCAACCCCCTGCTCCTTTCCTTGGGTAAATCTGGAAGGCTACTGTAGCTACACAAAAAAAGCATTATAAAACAAACTGTTATGAGCAGCAGATAAATATAGCATGATAATGATGAATGGTTAGGCAGCTGGGGTGTAGAAACAAGCCATTTTCCATCTTGATGCAAGTTGGGTTTTTTTTCCTTATAAGCTTATCTGTAGGTCTGAAGTTTTATATGCGCGTTGCAAGGACTTTGGGATGAGGGCTGCCTATCTCTTGCTGTCTACAGAGTGTCTAGCGCTGACCCAGGGCCGGTACAAATTCTTTATTCCCCAATGGGAAGGGTGATTAACGCCAGTGTTGTTACAAAGGCAACATTATTGCTGCAGTCATTTTAAAATTAGTTTTGGTTTCAATCTGGAAGAGTAGAAGAGCTGCTTTCCTGGGCTTCTACAATGTCCCTTTCAAGTCAATGGATTTTTTTCTGTTGATGCGTGTGAATTTGGGATACGGAAACTTCATTAACATATGCATATGGTCCATCAGAAAAAATTTGGGAGGAAATTGAAGTATATTTATAAGGTGAATGTATTTGGATGCTATGTCATTTTTTAAACCAAGTAGATAAAGAGTTGTGGTGTTTTCTATTGTTTCAGTATTTCTCCTAGTGTAGGCAAACTTCAGAGAAAAAAGGCACTCTTTGTAAAACTAAGTCCTGAAGCATATGAATACCTATTCTTCATTGTTTAACTGGAGGCAGAAGGAACTCAAACTTGGAGATAAGCATGTATGCGAGTCTTTGCAGAACTGGACATGATCCTACACTGCCAGTGCAGTGATCCCAGCACACCAAACCATGTCTGGTTCATGTTTGGGGCCAGTCCTGATGTATAATTCATACATGACATTTTATTAACTGGCAAATTTCCCCCCTTACACGCCCCCACAAATTCTCTAGACTGTAAGGAAAGAATTTGTTGTGTGGTGGCCTCTTCCCTGTCTCCTTGCCCATTTTTTTTTTTATAACCGAGGAAACCCTTTTATTGTACACAAAATAAAAGTTTGATGTGGTCTGCCATATTTTAATTTAGCATGGTATTAAATGCGAAATGTATCCGCTTACAGAAGGTGGGTTGGGGATTGTGGTCTGGGGTTGATCCGGTGCCTGTTATAACTGGGTGTAGGGCCACGGGGGAGAGGGTTAGAGCTTCTCCAAGTTCTGAGCAGAAATTAGTGGGGTGAAGGCGTGAGAACCCTGTTGCAGAGTTTATAATCTCTATAATTTCCCTTGTTCTGTGTGATAGTTACCCCATAGTGCTGCAGGATTAATGTTGTTCTGCACGGCTGAGGGTGAGAAAGTGACCTTGGGTACCAGCTAAGAAGTGAAAATGCCAAGTCAAATTCTTTCATTTTGTTGGAATAAAATGTTAAATCCAAATCAACTGCAGGAACGGTCTGGAATAAGGTGACCTGGATGACTGCAAGGAGATAACATACAGAGCTGACCTTTTGCTAATAAATAAACCTGTAGTTCCTCCAAGGCAGGAAGGTTATGTGAGTGGCTGGGATGCTTGTGTGCAGTTTGCAAAGACGTAGGACAATTCTGATGCAGTGCTGTTGCGCCTCTGTGTCTCAGTTTCTCATTTGCTAAATGTCGTGGGCTGGCAGTACAATGCTAACGAAGATCGGATGAAGAGGTCTGAAGAGCCTGAGTGCTGATGGGTCTGTCTCCATAAAGTGCTATAAATAATGTTTGGGGCTTTGAATACAAAGATCTCTGACTCCAGAAAGCAGAATAAAAGACATGAAAGCATCTGAAATGTAAAATATTAAGGCTCTTGCTTTTAAGTTATCTTCCTTAATACTGATCCATTGTCATGAAGAAATGCCTTTCTGACCATGATTAGACAGTGTTAGCAACGGTGCGACTGCCTGTTCTGAGAAAAGAAGTTTTAATGAAGAGAGATTTGGGTTATTTCTGCTACTGTTGTTGATAAAGTCTGATTCTGCTTTCTGGAATGAGAAAGCAAAACCAAATCCAGAGACAAGCACATACGAAAAAGAAAGAGAAAAGAAGAGCAATTCTAGAAAACAGCTTCTGGGTCTGAGTCACGGTGAGGCCTCTGTGCTGGAGAGGGTCAACACCCTGCCTCATCAGTGCCACGCAAGCTCCACCATGGACATGCTATTTAAGGCATCGCTTTTTGCTTTCTTTTTGGTCGCAGGCTCACAGAAATGCAGCTACATAAATAAATAAAAGCAATAATGTAATCTTGGCTGGCTAGATCAGGATTTTTTTTTCTTTTTTAAAATCTATAACAGGCTCAAGAGAGAAGAAATAAATTATAGAAGGAACGGAAGACATGGGAGAGAAAAGGAGAGCAGAAGTGGGAATCAGGGCAGCAAATGGCATGTGCTCAGAGGTGGTGGAGGAGGAAGTATCATCTGGTCCTCTTCAGGACCAATGTGGTCAGCTCTCAGGATAGAAAGGCTGGGGGGTGGTGGGACTTGCTCTGGGCAGACTCGGGGGTTGTCTTTGCATCACTGTTGAGTAATGGGCTCTGCAAACGGGAAGGTAGGCAAAGCAGGCTCTTCACATTATTGGTAATGTAATTTTGATTGTGTTTATTTTTATCCAGCTCTGAAACTGATTATTTATTCCAAAATAAGAGAATCCCTCTCAAAAGTCTATATCGACATCATTATTCTAAAGGAACTAGTCCAAGGTTGTGATTTTCATTAAGTTCCCTTGTATGAACAGTCTTCAAAATAGACATTCTGGCAAAGAGATTAAAAATTAAATATAAAAAAATATCTCAAATGTCTTGTCTGATTAACATAAGAAGTTTAGCACTAAACCATTATTTTGTCAGTTAAAAACATGCTTCAGGCAGCACGGACCCTCTCGACTCTCAGCCCAGGGAAAGTGCTCCAAAGCTTTCACCAAGACATTGAGATAAACAGAGAGTGCTGAGGCCATCGCCTCTTTGCTGAAATACTTTGAAGCAACAATCACATAACGGAGATCAAGAGTTGATGGGAAATAATTAGAAGCTGTTAAGCTGGCTGTTACCTGGACTCATGGATGCCATGCTGTTCATGTCATTTCACGTTGGAAGGTCAGACTCACCAAAATAATTGCGAGCCAATCTCGGGGCAATTATTGCTGTAACAAAATATCAGGCCTGCAATTTCCTTCATGGAGAGTGAGAAAAAATTTTGATTTTTTGCTGTAACAGCATTGAATCACACACAGGCAGTTCTTGAGGCATTTTCTCCCTTCCCCTCCAGGATTTCCCCACTCAGTTTAACAGACCATGAGGTTTCCAGGACTTATCTCCAGCTGGTTGAGATCCATAGCAGGGGCAGGTCCAAAAACATAATTGTTCTGGCCGTGAACTTAGGTGTGTCCCTTGCTCACCTAGGATGAGATGGTCCAAATTCTCACCTAGATGAAAGTCTAAGTAGTCTATTGTCGATATTTTCTGTTCATGCTGATGCAGGCTGGCCCATCCATGACTTAGACTTCCTCAAATGGGAGGTACCAGTGCTGGCAATGCCTTCTGGGGACTAGGGCACCATTGCATTGACCAGCCCATCCTCAACTGTGAAGTGGGGTCAGTGCTTGCTTTTTCAGCAGTGGCTGGTGGAGCTTGGGCTGAGATGGAGAGATGGGGGAGTTGGAGTGCCCTTGTGCCTCCTTCTTTAATTCCTAGGTGTTCCACCCTAAGTGTCTTGTTTGGGACCAGCCCCTGTTCGGAGGTGGCCTGTCCTCGAGAGGTGACACAGGGTTGTGAGGAGTGAGATCAGGACATGAGAACAACCACCCCATCCATGTCACTATTGTCGTATTGTGTTACCCACATCAAAGGGAAAGTTTTAAAAGCTGAGCACTCACTGTGCTTGTGCGGGAGCTGTTTCTAAAATGTAAGTAACATGGCCATTAACTGAAACTTTTCCTTTTTTTGTTGTTGTTGCTTAAAGACAGTTCAAATTATGTACTCAATGTTTTTCAAATTAAACCATTATTTATCCAGAGGTAGCCAAAAATGTAGCTGAAAAACCACCTCTGATTATTTTTGACCTCTCTAAGGCTAATAATCTGCTAAAACGTCTTTAAACCATCTTAAAGAAAACAGAAACACCACTGCTGACAACTCACATACCTACTTTTTAATGCAGTGTTATTTTAAATGGCTGCGTTTATAAACCTCTAAAGACTGAGGTTTGTAATAGAAATGCTGACAGATCCTTAACACTCCATCCCATAATAACAAAGTTTCAAGAAAGAATGGGGCTGTGGACACCACTGTCCTTGTTACAGCGCTGGGAATTTCTTCCTCTCTCACTGATTTAACTCGTGTAGCCAGGAATCTGATATTCCTGCACGTTTGGGGTGAGGATTGAATCAAGATGCCAGGACCCAGACATTGTCATGGGGTGGACAAGATGCTCTGCGCTGCCTGTGCCGTGCGCTGGCCCCACCAGCATCCAGCACAGGCCTAACCTGCACCTGAGAAGAGCACCAAAACCTGGGGATGTCTCCAGAAAAGAGGAGCTAGGCAGGATTTTTCCTTCTATGGAAAGGAATAATTTCCTTGCAAAAAATCCCAAGAAACAGGAGCGAGTTGAAATGACAGGCGGGTGGTTTGAGGGGCTCTGCAAAAAATAGAACACAATCCCAGCTGGTGCACATCAACCTCTGAAGTCTTTTGCCAGCCTCTGTCCTGGGACAGGGAGTTTAGGAGAGGTATCGAGTAGGCAAAACTACAGCATCTATCAGGGATGAGTGGCTTCCAGACTCACTACCCATGTAAGAAACTCCTTATGTGCATCTGGATAGATCTCTTTTTGCTGCTCCCTGGCCTGTAAAACTCCCTGAAGGGGAAGAAATGCTAAATGAGATTTATGTCCTCTGAAAGCAAAGTGATAATTTGTGCTGTGCAGTGGAGAGGGGATGCTGCCATATCATCATTAAATTAAGATGTGCAGGCCAGATGTGAAATCTTGATAATGAGCTTTATAGGGCAATACAGCTCGGCTTGCGATTAGCTTCACAGGCAGAGCAAGAGCTGTGTGAGCTGCAGGCAGCACAAAATGTCTCTGCATCCTCAAGTCATTATCTGGCTCTGATTGTTGATGTATTTGATCTTTGCACCCTCTGATCTCACCCTTGCTCATCCAGGTCTCCCATACAGAGCACCCATGTACTGTGGAAAGTCAAGGCTGCTTAGAAACGTGGAGAGTGTGTTTTTGTCCATCCCACCAAGATCAGGCTCTCTTTCTGAGGGTGTTCCTTGGGAAGAAGGTTTTTATATTTCTTTCATTTTATTTTTAAATTCGTTTGTCTGGTTCTGCCTCTTTTCCCTCAGCTGAACTGGTAGATGTACACTGAATTCTTTCGGCTTTACTGGGACTTGCAGCAGCGTAAAAAATAAAGATAGTGGCTCAGGAAACGCAAACAAGTATCTTCACAGCCCTTGTCCAGTCTCCTTGTGCATTGCTGCGTCAGTCTCTGTATTTTTGGTACACCAGTAAGGACAGCCTGGTACTTGCAGTACAACATCTTTTATATGTAAAACCCCAGGAAAAGGGGCAAAATTTCATTGAGCGGTGGCAGTCACCCGGGGTTTTACATTCTCCTGCTATGTTCCCAGGTCACAGCTCACTTTTGGGAACCAACCCTTGCTGCTGTGTCCAGTGGCTCCCAGACCTGATGTCCAAGGAGTTTCCACCCTGGACCTTTTGCTTTAGGCTGGATTTTGCTGAACAGAATGTGGTAGGGACCAGGACAGACCAAATGCCTCAGAAACTTGGGGGGTTTACCCCTTTGAAGATCATAGCCCCTCTTTCTATCATTTTCCTGTGAAATATAAAGTAGCCCTGAGAATTGCACACAAGTCCTTGGATGTGTTTGTTTGGGACTTCAGAGTGAAGGGAGTGTGGAAAGATAATGAATTTACTG